>JASEVX010000006.1:83415724-83605724 GCA_031761405.1 Serripes groenlandicus
AGGATTATGAGTACGATAGAGAGATGTAATTCGTTACAATAAGTTAGACTTACTAAAAGGGTCCTTAGCTATGCCATCATACGGCGTGGAACGAAGCTGAATTATAAGTGCCAAGGGACTATGGACATAGATCTATATGCTTGTAATTAGGAAACGAGTGTACAGAAGAAGAGTTATGTGTGCCACACATAGTGGAAATTATGTTAGTGAGTTATTTCCTGAAGAAAAATTAAAATCATTATAGATTTATCTGATGGAAATGAAGAAATTATTCTAGTGTCTACACTATATGACCAGCCAAAGACCTGTCGTTTCAGAGGTATGTGTCGCTCAGGACAGTGATCCCACGCAATTATGTTCAGTTAGCGGAGTGTATAACAAAGGGACAGCATGTGGTGTTATATGTAATTGAATATAACCCTTTAAAACTGCTCTGACTCAACAAGCACTCATAGCATAGAAGAGAATCCAAGGTAGATTTTTTGATTTAAGTCACCAGAATGAATTTGTTAAATAACAGTCAACCCTCAGGCGAGGCACCTAAGTCTATGCCAGTTATTGCTTCTGGAATTGCGAAATTAGAAAAACTAGCAGAAATAAAAGAAGCTGAGGAGAAGAAGCTAATAACAAAACATAATGACTGACCGACTGGAAAGAGCAAACAGAAACCCCATCAACTTAGGAAATCAGACACTTGAAAACTGGAATCCTTGGTGATGCAAAGCAGTTAGCGATAACACAGGAACGTTGCCTTTAAGCTTTGCTGATGAAGACAAAGTCCAATGGACATTACCTTGATAGCTGGGGGTAACAAAACTGTCAACACCAGAGTGGCATCAGCTCCTGTCCTAAATACATAAACTGAGGGCACAGTGTTCTCGGCCAGTCCAGGTGCAAAACAACACTGTATGAATAAGCAAGAGCTCAAGCTCAGCAATGAAATTCGGCAGAGACACATACCGAACATAGCACCGGCAATGGATAGTGCCGAAACGATTAGAGAACGATTAAAAGGTTCAAAGTCACATAGGTGACTCGCTAGGGACACAAGTGAGTCCACTGCGACAGTAATAATCTTCTCTAAGGCCAGGAGAAAAGGGCTTCTGGCAACGAAGGTCTACGCCCATTCCAGGAGAGCTTGCATCCCCTTTGTCACAGCAAATGACTGGTAAAGGAAGCATAAGCATGGGCTGTGCAATGGAAGCTAGCCCGTCCACTCTCGTTGCTAACAAGAATAGCAGAGGAATCCTAGAGGTTGGAACTATGGATGAAGTTGAAACAAGGACAAACCAAGTAAACCAGGCCGGGAGTGCATTCCAAGTGGTGCGACGTCCTTCAGTCTTAGTAGAATACGGGACTATCAATAACAGTTCCCAAACTGTTCATTGAATGCTTTTAAGGACGACAATGAATCGAGATAATTGTATTAAGGGTTCTCTAGCCCAGATTGTGACAGAGTTGGATTACCAGGGCACTCCAAGTCAATGTAATACAAGTTAATATAAGAGCGAAGAAAACCTTATGTCAGTACCGAGAAGATTCTGAAGTCAGGAATTCACTCACTCAGATCCCTGACTTGTCAGCGGGACCGAATACCTACTCTGAAGCAATAGCGACTAAGCCTGTGGAGGGATTAGTTAGACCAGAGGAAGTCCTATTGATACAAGTGATTGTGGAGGCCGCCAGGAAGTAGCGTTTTGCATCACTGATGGCAAGGAAAAAAGGCCCCACTGGATTCACTACTGTCAACACCAGAGTGATCGGATTGGACTATAGCACAATAGTACCAAACAAAGAAGAGCAACAGGAGGCACTGACGGATATTTTGGCCTACAGTAGCCAGGACAGGCTGCTTGTACTTCACATACGAGGCCTTACTAAGTATCCTGTCTACGAAGAAACGTTGAGAGACTGCTCGGGAATCGTTCAGGAAATGTAACCCAGATCAGAGGATTCACCTGCACTGTTTTGCTGGGGGTCTACAACAGGTTAGGGAATGGAGAGACGATTTCCCAGATTGTTATTTTGGCTTCACAGGGAAAACAGTAACCTTTGGGAAGGCTCAGCGGGAGGCTTTAAAACGAATTCCGTTGGACCGGCTCCTCGTTGAAACTGATGCTCCATATCTGCCGATGCTGAAAGGATTGAGGACCACCACCCCAGCCTATATTGGTGATGTAGCTGCGTGTGTAGCCCTAGTCCGACAGGAACCGGTCAACATGGTGATTGGGGCAACTCGGGCTAACGGTGAGAGGCTGTACAGCTACTAGAGGGATTTCTGAGCCAGTTGCCCACTCTCTTTGCAAAGGATCAGGTCTTCTAGGATAATTCCAGGATATTTAAATCTGGAATCCCTGGGAGGCAACTTATTTGATAAAACGGGGAGGAGTGTGGTAATATTGGCCTGGGGCGAAAGAGTACCGGTTCGAACCGGGAATTCCCCCAGTTGGTTCCCTGGAATGCGATCTGGGGATTCCGGTAAACTGGAGAATCACGGGGCTTCCGGTTACCATGATACAAGAAAACAGACATTCATTTGTAGACTGGAAGACAAATATACAGTAATTCGACTTACCAACAAACATCGGCGTATCTGAGTATATCAGACCGGTGTAACTAAGGTAAGTCCTTAGAATTACCACACCCCTTTTAAAAAATAAATATTTTTTGTGTGTGTTGTCTTTATGGAAACTGCAAAGTGCCAAAATAATGACGTCACGAAAATAGGATAACAATTTCGGCGTCTGACTTGTTGAACACATGTGTATTCAAGAATTTTTTTTTTGTGAATTATTAGTTTTCAAAGGATTTTTTGCTCGAAACTTGGAGGAAATAAATAAATCTTTCAGATAAGACATGAAATTTCGTATCATTCACTAAGCCTTCCGCATATTTTGTCTTTGAAGCCTTACACTCACGAATTACGGATGCTCGAGGATATATGTCCACTAGTAGTTGTGTGTAATTATCTAAAGACACTGTGTATTGTGTTTTATGAAGTGTCAATTATGGACAGTGGGAGTTATCAATTGGTAGATTTAAGCCAATCAAGATCGAGAATGCGTACCCCACCCACCCCCAGATTTGACACTTGATAACGACTTCATACCAATCAATTCTATTTTTCATTATAAACAGCGTAGGGGTAATTAATTTCAATAACCCATGTAAAAACATACTAGGATATGATAAAAGAATGTCCCTATATTAATTTAACTGTTTAAAGATTATTATTTTGTTTGCCTGAATCAATAGGAAACACTTTTTAATTGCCGATTTTTTAAAAACAAAGTTGACATGAAGATCTATCAAAATCACAGCCAGCTGTCAAAAAGGACTTTCCTATGAATTAAATTGCATATAAGCCCATTTTAGTTCATTATTTTTTTTAAATATAAAAGAAACTGAAGTCTGGAGGTGAAAATACATATTGAAATTTGTAATGGGTTTTCGTGCATTTTCTGCATTTTGGAAATCGGAAATGTCATTCAAGAAAGTATTACTCACACTCATTCTTATTTGTTTTAAAGTTGACTATTATGAAAGTTTAGTGCCCTTAATGTGTGTTTGTAATATGTCTCACTGCAGAACACTTTATTTACTGGTGTTTAAAATAAAATCAATAACTCATTAACAGAAATCATTCCTTTTGCCATACTGAATGTGATTTAAGAACATAATTCATGTTTAATGTGAATGTAATGAATCATGGCCATGCCAATCTTTTGATGAATTTTATGCTGGATAGCTTTTGACACATGACTGGAAAAAAGCATCCTATATCACATAAAAACCTACTGGTTTAAAAGTGTTATGATAGAACCAACAATAACATTGTTGACAAAGGAGCAATATCCACTTTCTG
Organism: Serripes groenlandicus; assembly: GCA_031761405.1. Classification (NCBI taxonomy): domain Eukaryota; kingdom Metazoa; phylum Mollusca; class Bivalvia; order Cardiida; family Cardiidae; genus Serripes; species Serripes groenlandicus. The sequence goes on from JASEVX010000006.1 coordinate 83,419,590, forward strand.
TATTAATTAGCTTCTTTTACAATAATGTATTTAAAAATAAAACAAAGGGAAACACAATAGAATGTGCAAGATGCGAAAAAAGCCAGCGTGCCACCTGGGACTTCCAAGAATTATGAGCAGGACTTCCAAAATTCAGACCCAGGAAGTCAGGACTTCCTGTTTCAAAAAGTTAGTGCAAGCACTGACTTAACATGTTAAATATAAATGAAAAAAAAATTAATAATTTGAAATCTGCAGCAGACATCTTTAAAAACTTAAAGGCAAAATTAAAAAAAAAAAAAGCTCTATGATTGAAGGTATAGTTATTTATCAGAGAATTGACCAGGGAGTTATTGGAAAATGATCATGCTGTGCAATTGACTCACTGATTTAATTTAATAACATTTTAAAATTTGGTTAATAAATGTTTTTAATTTGAAATAGCAATTTAATTTCTCTTTTTACCCCAATGTTTTCAAAAGTTATATGCTGTAAATTTATGCATCAATTGTGTCTGCAGGGAGGAAAGGGTAAAATAATCAGGCACTATGTTTTCAAAAGGTATCTGCTGTAAATGCATCAATTTGTGTCTCTTACAGGTGGGAAAGCGTAAAATAATCAGACAATAATATTATGTTTTCAAAAAAAATGAAATAGCACAATTTCTCTTTTTACCACAATGTTTTCAAAAGTTATCTGCTATAAATGCATCAATATGACTGTCTAAAGGTGGGAAAGGGTTAAATAATCAGGCAATGTGTTTTTAAAATGTATCTGCTGTAATATGCATCAATATGTGTCTGCATGTGGGAAAGGGTTAAATAATCAGGCAATATGTTTTTAAAAGGTATCTGCTGTAAATGCATAATTATGTGTCTGCATGTGGGAAAGGGTAAAATAATCAAGCAATATGTTTTCAAACAAATTGATATAGCAATTTCTCTTTTTACCACAATGTAATAATTAGACGGAAATTGTTGAATCATCAGTTCGCCAACAGTCGTCAATAGGCTCCGCCCATTTGTCTTCGTTAGTTTTCGTATATCGCCCATATATGGAGTGACAAAATCGGCTACACATGTAATTCTAGTTTTGTAAATCGACTTTTGTAAAGCGCGACTTTCCATTGTACATTCGTACCTTGACTTCTTAACAATTGTCTCGTAAAGTGTTTTTTGTTCAATTGAAAATGTACATTCGCGGAATTTGATTTGCAAACACGGATTTATTAACTAGAAATTAACGGGTTTAAGAGTAACTTCACAACAATACATCTGCATTTCAACATGTTACTATCTAAAACGTACAGACATACACAGTTGACATTTTGAAACAGGATCTAGACTTGCAAACATGAGTTTGTTAAACCGGAAAGGTATAGTTTAAAAAGTAAATTGACCATCATACAAACATATTTCTAGTTTTGACAAACCTAAACATGCAGACATACAAGGCTGGATTTTTGACACAGGATAGGCTCCATACTTTCCAAACTTACACTTACTGATGAACACCTATTAAAAATCTGCAGCAATATTGAAAACCTTTTAGAATTACAGTTAATATACTAACAGGTTAAGAAAACATTGTGGCAAAAGGAGAAATGAGCAATTTATTCTTTTCCACAATGTTTTCAAAAGTCTTCTTCAGGTGACTGTCTAGCTTGTATTTTAAACTTATTTAGTGTTAAGCTGGAGTGAATTATTGTAATTTTCACTTTAACTAAATTTAAACATAAGTAAAGAGGGAAGAGAAAAAGTCATTTCCACTATGTGACGGGTGATATACCTGGACAGTCTAAAATGTTTAAAAATTCAAGTAGGCTTGTATATTTATGATGTGGGGGATTCTCTTTTTTTTTTTAAACCAAAACCGTTTTGAGCGTCTTGTAAATTATGGCCTTTTCATTTTTTGCTGCTGGCCTCGATCACAACTTGTTCAAAGTTTGGCAGCAGATTTGCACAAATCACAGAGGCCTTATGGTTTTTGCTGTCTGCGTGCCTCTTTAATGTACTGGTCCGAAAATAGGAAGTCCCGTCTGTCAATGCATTTTTTATATGTTGGGTGCACAAATTGTAGCCGTTTTTCTGCATTGAAATCTGCTCAGCCAGAAATTTTGAAACGCTCTAGACGATTTGACAGGCAAATCAGGTACAGTACTTATTGAGGAGTTGGGCATTTGTTCTTAATCGGCTGAATTTTGATTTATTTTTTCCGTTTTAATGCTTGTCGACGCGTTATCTTTCCGAAAAAAATCAGCGATTGTCGAAAATATTTTCGGTCCGACATTTTGAAAGGTTTAATCCGGGTTCTTAAAAGAGGCCCTACGATTGGCTGATATTTAATGAGCCAGCCAATGAAATCAAGTTTTACATTTTTCAATGATCATTAGACGCTTTACATGTAGTATACTTTAATGCATTGTAACTGCTGGGAAGCGCGTACGTAACTCGACAAAACGATTTTTGTTTATTATGAATCAAAATGCGTCTACTGCACATGATATTTTTCAGTTGGCTTCGCGGAGATTAACTCTAGCGATGTTATATTTCCGATGCCCGACGCCAATCTGATTCTGAATCTCTGCAGTCAATATAAATGAGCAGATACGGTCAGAGGCAAAAAAGAAAATGATGCCCTCCTTTAGAAGCGAAATTGGACTTTTCACCACCCCCTACAGTAGCAAATTAAGAAAAAGACCTTCCCCCTACAGATTTTTTTTATTTTGCCGTCCTGGGGTGGGACATATGTTTAACTGGAATAGCCCTGACTCAATTCATGCATGACTTACCCTGAGATCGATCATTTTCTCCCTGTACTTCCTTTCTGCATCTTTAAAGGCGTCTGACTGTAACTCCTTTTTAATAGACCTGATCTGATCTTCAAAACCTCTTTGTCGGCCCTCAGCTGTGTGCAGCTGGTGGGATAAAAAAACAAGAGTGCCAGTGCCGCCACAAAATATAAAGATCAAGATTGGTCCTTTTAATTATTGCTTTTAACATGTATCACAAAACTACCATTGGAATCTCTATCAAAATGGCCGAACCGAAAAATGGTAATTTCATGAAAAAAAATCACAAAACTACCATTATGTTAAAACAATCATTTAATAGAAAAGAAACAGCAAACAAAGTATTGGATTGGATTGTTGGAGCTTAATGTCCCATTCAACAAATTATTTCAGTCAGGAAGGAAATAGGATACATATAAACAGAGATAGAACCCTATAGAGGCTTCCGATATGAAAGTAGGTCAAATGGCAGTGTCGATATGTATCCTTTTTTCCTTCTGAGCATAACTCTTGCAAAAATCACTCTACAGGATAATCCCTGCTTTATGCACTTGTACCTGTTTGGAAACTTGAGTTGCGTTCTCAAGTGAATATGCTATAGAGACCAAGTTTCGAAAGCCATAACTATTATCGGAAAATCCCCGCTTCATGCACATCTACCCATTATAGTAATGATATTGACCAAGTTTTGAAAAGATTCAGTCAGAAACGTAGGAAGAGTTGCGTTCACAAGCCGCAATATCAATCAGCTACAGAGACTAAGTTACAAGGGACATAAATCTTGCAAAAATCAATGAACCGGAAAATCGCCGCTTCATGCACATCTACCCATTATAGTTATGACATTGACCAAGTTTTGAAAAGATTCGGTCAGAAACATAGGAAGAGTTGCGTTCACAAGGCTGCAATATCAATTAGCTACAGAGACTAAGTTACAAGGGACATAAATCTTGCAAAAATCAATGAAACGGAAAATCGCCGCTTCATGCACATCTACCCCTTATAGTCATGACATTGACCAAGTTTTGAAAAGATTCGGTCAGAAACATAGGAGGAGTTGCATTCACAAGGCTGCAATATCAATCAGCTACAGCGACTAAGTTCCAAGGGACATAAATCTTGCAAATATCAGTGAACCGGAAATTCGCCGCTTCATGCACATCTACACATTATAGTTATGACATTGACCAAGTTTTGAAAAGATACGGTTAGAAACGTAGGAGGAGTTGCGTTCACAAGGCTGCAATATCAATCAGCTACAGAGACTAAGTTACAAGGGACATAAATCTTGCAAATATCAATGAACCGGAAAATCGCCGCTTCATGCACATCTACACATTATAGTTATGACATTGACCAAGTTTTGAAAAGATACGGTCAGAAACGTAGGAGGAGTTGTGTTCACAAGAAATGGACGTACAGACAGACGGAGAAGATGACGCCAATATACGACCGCCTCTGGCGGCGTATAAAAAGTCACATTGTTTCTAGCACAAAATTCACATTTCTAAATAGCTTGATGTTTAAAGCCCTTTCCCTCATATAGACGCTTTCTGACGCCTCTTGAGCAGACGGCTTTTTAAAAACAGTGACAAAAGAAGAAATTGCTCAAAAAGAGCAATTTCTCCTTTTGACACAATCTTTTCCACTTTTAGTCATCCATTCAATTATAGAGATTTTCTATTTTTTGACAAAATATGTTCAGTCATCTGCTGCAGAATTGTCGCATTGACTTGCATCAAACGTCGGAAAGAATGTTTAACTGAGCTTTTGTTCGAACACACAACCCCTGGATTGATAGCCTGTGTTGCTACCTAGATAGTTAAAAGAATATTAAATTCCTAGTAGATGTCAAAATCAAATCTTTCCCAAATACAACTAATCTTCATTAACATTGGGCAAAAAATGTAGAAAATTTCTATAAATGAAGGATTTTTTTTAAATGGAGTTAAAAACATTTTGGCTAAAGGAGAAATTTCTAATTTTTAGCAAATTTTCTTTTGCCACAATGTTTGCAAATGTCTATTTCAGCAAATGTGTTGAAATGTGTCTACAAGTGGGAAAGGGTTAAAAAATCACTTTCAATGTTCAAGATGTTTACTTTCACTTCAAAATGTTTCGAAATAAAAGCATACAACTGAAAACATCTAGGCAAAAGGAGAAATTGCTCATCATGAGCAACTTCTCCCTTTTCCACAATGTTTATAAAAGTCGTCTGCTGCAGGTGTCAAAAAGCATCATATAGACGCTTTCTGACGCCTCTGCAGCAGACAGCTATTTGAAAACATGGCGACAAAAGAAGAAATTTCTCAAAACAAGCAATTTCTCCTTTTGTCACCATGTTTTCGACTCTGATCAATAAGTGTACCTTCATTAAAAGGTAGTTTCCATCTGCTGTTGTCTGCTGCATATTTGTTGTATGTGGGAAAGGGTTAAGAGCAAGGCACATTAACACCTACCTGCCTGGTAAGGTTTTCCACTTTCTCCTGTAGTTGCCTCTTCTCCCTGGATAGGAAGGCCACATCTATATCTCCAAGTTTGTCCTGTAGTTTACCTATCTTCCTTGATAAAGTATCACACTCCTTATTCTTAGCCCTCAAGGTCATATTGGTCTGAAGGTCAAGTTCTCTAACCTATGAAACAAGATGACAATTTACATGTTTACCATAAGTCTCTATTGAAAATGTCTTAGACAAACATTGCAACGTTAAGAAATGTATAAGTATGTCTAGAGACAGTAACGTGGAAATATCACAACAAATAATAAGAAAAACACAATGGCAAAAAAGAGAAATTGCTCATAATGTGCAATTTCTCCCTTTTCTACAATGTTTCAAACACTATTCAGAAATGATAATTTCATTTAATAAGATTTTCAATTTGTTTACCTACATGTTTTCAAAGTTCAAAGGTGCAGATAGATAAATTGTTGCATGTGGGAAAGGGTTTTAACTTCACAATTAATTTACCTTCTGATTAGAGAGATCCTTTCTCAATTTATCTATGTTTATTTCAATCTCTTTCTTCTCTACATCTAATTTTTCCAGTTTCTTCTCCAGCTTGTCTTTCCTTTCACGACTTTCAGCTAAACTATCAGACTTTCCAGATTGGTTATATCTGTAAAAATACAATCATTACTTATTATTTATCCTCTTAATATTGACAATTGGATATCAGTTTCACAATATAATTGTACATGCAAAGCAACTACCGGTATCTACTATGACTTTCAGTGGTAGACAATTTATTTCTAAAATTAACAATGTATATAAATAGGAAATCAATGTCTTTTTGGATAGCAAAAGTGCCGTGGAGCGAATTCCAACGCTCGTCTACTTTTTTCTAAGTCGAAGATGGGGCCTTCCTGAATAATTATTCAAGCCAGAGTTATGTGACTTGGTGTAGACATATTGTTCCTAGGAACATGTGTACAAAGTTTCATTTGAAAAAAGGTGAACGGTTTTGGAATTATGAGATAATGTCAAAGTTTTGTGACGATGCCAAGGGTATGACAATAGCCCAACTTTTTTTCTTCAATAAACAGACAAGCTTAAAATTAATGTATGGCAAGGGACACACTTCAGTTAATATTTGTGGCTATTTGTTTTAAATAAACTCAAGAACTCAGTTACAGCTTAAATGGGAGTTGTCCAGATTGGTGCATTGTAACAAGTAAACAACAGTAAGTGTACATGCATAAATGCACCTCAAGAACAGTAAATGGGACAACTAGGTCTAGCTCCCACAAATTCTCACCCAATATCAATTAAGACAACGGAAAATTTTGTAGATTGGCATGTCAAAATGAGTTGACCCCTTTTCCAAATATGCAGCAGAAAACGTTTATGCAAAACTATAGAAAATGTCTATAAATGAAAATGTAATTATTGAATCCAGTTGAAACATTGTGGCAAAAGCAGAAACTGCTCATTATGAGCAATTTCTCCTTTTGCAACAATGTATTCAAAAGGTGCTGTTAAGTGGGACAGGGTTAAAACGTGTCTCTACTTAAATGTTTACCGTTTAATTTCCTGGTTGATATTCTTCACTCCTGTTGCATGACCTTTGACTATCTCTACCTGTTAATAGAATTAAGTGCAGTATTGATAATTAATGTTATATTGCTGATCTTTCTTAGATTAACTCATTTTAACTTTAAACCATTACACAAAATGACACTCATCCTTAATGAAATCATTTGTTGCAATCAAGATGATTATCTAAAAATTAAAGTTGTTCATTATGAGTACATGTAATTGCAAATTTTTTTGAGTACATATTTGATCTGGAATAATATGACGAGGCTGTTTTAACCCTTTCCCTCATTCGACAATTTTGCAGCAGACGACTTTGAACATATTTTTTTGTCAACTAATAGAAAATCTCTATAATTGAATGGATAACCTATGACAAATAAATGAAAACATTGTGGCAAAACAAAAAATTGCTCGATTTGAGCAATTTCTTCTTTTGTCACTGTTTTCAAAAAGCTGTCTGCTGCAGAGGCGTAAGAAAGCGTCTATATGAGGGAAAGGGTTAAGGAAATGATGTGTTGCTCACTTTTCCCACATAGAGCAAATCTGCATCAGCACTTTGAAAACATTTATGAAAATCTCTGGAAAATCTCTAAAATTTAAGTATAATTATTGAATCAAGTTGAAAATGTGGCAAAAGGATGAATTACTCATTATGAGGCACTACGGTCATGGTGGAGTGCCCTTGGGCAAGGCACATTTCCTAGCCTAGTACTGGTTTGTTTACCCAGGGATCATGAATAAGTAAACTGTCGCCGTGATATAACTGAAATAATGTTGAAAGAGGCGTAAAACCCCAATAAATAAATAAATAAATACTCATTATGAGCAAATTCTCATTTTTCCAAAATCATTTCAAAAGTGTTTTGCTGTAGATGCATCAAAATATGTCTGCATGGGAGCAACACATAAGCATTTAATATTATTGGAACATATTGATGCTCCCTGAAGTATAGCAAGGACACAGGAATGGTGCTAAAATATACTATATGTAGCAACAGGTAATTGCTGTGAAATAACCCGGAAACAAATGGTCCAATATCGTACTATAAAGAAAATGATAGGACCATAAGTACGTGAAAATTCATTCAGCCAGAACATAGCATAGTGTTTGCACATCTCCTCTGGTTTGTGAAGCTTTCCATTAAGAATCATTGAATTCAGACTAGTGGTTGCCTAAGAAGAAGCCCAGACACAAATGGTCCTACCTACATCATACTACATAGAGATTTAAAGGTGTGCTAAATCATTTAGTCGGAACATGGTGATAAAATGCACATTTCCTTTTGTTTGTGAAGATTCCCATTAAGTATCATTTAATTCTGATCAGAGGTTGCTGAGAAATAGCCACGAAATGAATAGTCCTATATCATACTACATGTATATAGAAATTAAAAGGGCAATTACTCTGTGGAAAATCTTCGAACTGGAACATGGTGATAATACGCACATCTCCTCTTGTAAGTGAAGCTTCCAATAAAGTTTGATTGAATGCAAGTCAGTGGTTGCTGAGAAATAGCCCGGACAAGAATTCTCCTATGTCATACTATATAGAAATTAACAGGGCAATAACTCATCGAACCGGACAAGTGTTGACATGCACATCTCCTCTTGTTAATGAAGCTTCCGATAAAGTTTCATTGAATACAAGTGAATAGTTGCTGAGAGTTGGTAAAAGAGCGGGCAGCCAATGGAGATGTGATCCATAAATGTCCCCTTGCCAAGTCAGGCAATGTGACTACATGTATTATGTTTACTAAGAATACATCATGTGTATCTTATACCTCTGCTTTGGCCGTTTCTACTTTGTCATCTTTCTCCTCAATCTTTTTGTCCTTTTCATCCTTTAATTTATCCATCTTGGCCTAAAAGAAATAATTATGTTACTTACTGAATTTAACATTGTTCATAAAAATCACATTATCAACTAGAAAATTCACTTCTAGATTCCCTTGTTAAAACAAAGTCTTGACCAATCAACATGGCTTGAAAGAATCTGATACAGGGTCACCCTAGGAACATTTCTACAAAATGAATTTAAAATTGGTCGGACACTTTCGGAGGAAAGATTTTAGAGTTTTCACTATAGCCATATAAGGCAAAATAGTTCCGCCCCCTGGCGGCCATGTATTTCGACCAATCAATATGGCTTGAAGGAATCTAATAGAGTTATCCAAGGAACACAAAATTATTTGAAAATCGCCCAGACACTTTCGGAAGAGAAGATTTTTTAAAGTTTTCACTATAGCCATCCATATAAGGCAAAACAGCCCCGCCCCCCCCCTGGCGGCCATGTTTTTTGACCTGTTAACTTGGTTTGAAGGAATCTGATAGAGGGTTACTCAAGGAATATTTCTACAAAATTATTTGAAAATCGGCCATACATTTTTGGAGGAAAAGATTTTTTAAATTTTCACTATAGCCATATCAGGCAAAAAAGCCCCGCCCTCTGGTGGCCATGTTTTTTTTTACTAATCAACATGGCTTGAAGGAATCTGATAGTCCTTGGTACACTAATAGTCACTGTGACCTTGACCATTGACCTAAGTCTGTGAGACACAAATTCCTAAAAGAGACAAAGCTTGTGAACATAGGTGCGAAGCTTCATAACAATGGGAAAAGAAATGAAGTCACTAGAGCAATGATTTTGTTGAGAAGCATACAAACAGGTGGATCCCAATATACCCTTGTCGACCTCGTCAAGTGGATATTCATCAAGAAAAATACTACTCAAATAGAATCAAAATGGTTTTCTTAGCTTTGATTAAATGTAGATCTGAATAGTATTTATTATTTGAAAATGCCACCCAAAATTCATGAGATAGTCCCTTTGAAATGTGCTTTCTGCATTTAAATAAATTCAAAGAAAATGTTTTTTATTTAACTTTTATAAACAGCTTACAGTTTTTTGCTCTCATTTTGTTTAAATGCATTTATTCCAGTTTGATATAGAAATTGCTTGCTGAATGTTAATTGGAGTTAATTCGTTATTTACTACTGTATCCAAGTTACGGCAGTCAGTTCCCCTAACCCTTCCTGGATTTCTCTTACCAGTACTCAACACAACATTCTTCCCAGGCAACTGGCTACCTTCCAACATACTTTTTAGCACTCTGGTTTAAATATCTGAGCTGCATTCATAAACAAGATAGTGTAGGAAAGATAATGTTATACCTGCAATGGTCGAATTCTGTCACTGGCTTCCTGTTCAAAGATAAATACAAATCAAATATAAATGCAAACAAAAGTTTCTGGTCAATTTCTAAAATGATAATACTATTTTCTAAAGAGTAGGTAATAGAACATGTATTCAAATGAAATAATGACAGGATAGCTACTTTGAATCAAGGGCTGGTAGGTTGTTCAAACCCAACAATTTCTCCATTTTCTATTATGTTTTCAATTCGGTATGAAAATTATACCACCAAGCCTTAAGATAAAACCATGTTTCTTTACCAACAACAAAAGAAGGATCATACCATGTAACTGGTTAAATGCTTTTTTTTTAATGGAAGTTTTAGTGTACATGAAATTTGATCACATAATTGTAATACATGTATCTGTCTTATTCAAAATTTGACTGCAATCTGACTTAATCAGTTAAATCAAAACACATTTTAATGCATCTGCATTTCTTTGTTTTTTAAACAATGTCAAGAAAGAAAATAAAATATAGACAATTGAAAGGTAAGTTCATTCAAGTGGTCAGACTCTGTTAAGTCCTTGTAATAGGAAGTGGCACATAACCTTTACAAGGAATTTCCCCAAACAAGACATACCTTAATTTCTTGCTTATGGGTTTCATTTTCCGTCTCTAGATTCACTTTATCTTCCTCTAACTTTATCCTCTGTTGCAGATCATTCTCAATACCCAGTTTTTCCTCTCTCAGACTGTTGATGGTGGCTCGTAAAATCTGTACCTGATCTGAATGATCTGTCAGCTTCTGTCGTTTCTTGTCCAACTGACGACTCATGGAATCACTGAAGAAACAAAATATTAAGTCTTGTGTTTAAAATCGTGAATCATTTATTGGTATAACACTTTTCTAACTCTTCAAATGATATTTACATGACGGATGATTATAAAAGATCTAATGAGTGGTGGGTGCTCTGGGAAAACCAACATAACTAGAACTATCACTGAAGTTGATAAATACCCCCTAAACAGCACCTTGACCTACACCATAACTTAATAAGTAAAAGGGCCATAACTCTGTAATATAATAGAAGCTTCATGTAAAATTTTATTGAATTCCACCCAGTGGTTTGTAAGAAATAGGCCGGACAAAATATGGCTTCTGACCGATGGACAGACAGCCCGACACAGTGACTCCTATATACCCCCTCTTCTTCGAAGGGGGTATAATTATCAGAAGTGTTAATAAAGATAATTATCAGAAGTGTAAATAAAGATCTATCTGTGCATCTATATACTTTTTTTGAAACGTTGTTTGACTAAATGGCACTCATTGAAGACATATCAGGATTAACACTACTCGCAAATGCTCTCAGGTTGGTTTTCCTGAAGCGTCGTTTAAGTGTGTCAGTTGCAGCTTTCATTACATGATACCAGGACTTACATTTAACACTTTCCCACATACAACAATTCTGCAGCAGATGACTTTGAACACATACCCAACAAAAATTGGAAACTCCCTTTAATTGAAAGTACAATAATTGAAGAGTTGAAAACATGGTGACAAAAGGAGAAATTGCTTATTTTGAGCAATTTCTTCCTTTGTCGCCAAGTTTTTAAAAAGCCATCTGCTGCAGAGGCGTCAGAAAGCGTCTACATGAGGGAAAGAGTTAACTAACAATCTTTCTCACAAGAAATAGAAACATCTCATGGACTAGTGGAAAATGGTGAAAATTATACAATTTAGCTTGATTAATTGCTTACACTTTCATTTGTAGATCATCTTTTTCATCTATGACACCCTGTAATGTGCGACCAGAATCTGTAAACAGAAAGTTTGTTTGTTTTGAATTGTGTTTTACATTGAACACTTTTTCAGTTACGAGGTAAAAGTTAAGTTAAGGTTAAAGTTTTGGGACGACGCAGATGACGATGCGAAGGGTATTACAATTAAAAATCGTTGAAGGTTCCGTTAATCATCAAACAATCAATCAACTTCAACTGCTCACAAGCGGATGGCTGTTACCAATAAACTACCATACTGTGTTGGTCAATTCATTTTATCTGAACCCTTTTGCACATACAACAAATCTGCAGCAGACAACTTTGAAATCATTTGGTAAAAAATATAAAATTGCTTATGATGGGTCGTCTAGTGGGAAAGGGTTAATTCATGTTTTAGTGAGATTTAAGCCGTTTTTCATTTATATCATGAATGCAAAACACTTATTCATGGTCTCTAGGTGACTATTCAGTACTAGGATAGGAAATGTGCCGTTCCAATGGACACTCCAACATGACAGCAGCAAGTGGGGGGGTCAAACCTGTTTCTAAATCCAATATATTCCTGGTTTTCTGACACCAGTACTCCCCACAAGTCTTTACATGCAACTGGCTGCTTTTCCACACAGACTGTTAGCTCATTGCTGGATGACGAATGAAGCTTGTAGCATTGACTTTTGTCAAACATCAAAAAGAATGATGGCCAAATTAACAAAATTACGTAATTCCTTCACAACACTATTATAAGGATGAACAAATTCCCTGATAAAGGTTCATTTTGATAGCTATCAAGATCTATAGCAGACATCTTTTTAATTCATTGTTGAAAACGAAGCTTGTTGAAAACGAAGCTTGTTGAAAACGAAGCTTGTTGAAAATGTTTTTACTAACAAAATTAAAGTTCCAGCTTTCTAGGTTTTATCATTTTTTCATTTAATGTTTTTGGAAGCAGATGATACTTAACCCTTTCCCACATAGAATAACTCTGAAGAAGACCACTTAACATAAATTATTGGGTACAGTACCTCTATCAATGAAAGCAAAATTATTGAATTGAGTTGCAAACATTGTGACTAAAGGAGAAATTGATCATCATGGGCAATATCTCTTTTTGTCACAATGTTTTAAAAAGTTATCTGCTGCAGATATGTCAAATTAAGTTAATACCCTACCTCCTCCAGACAGTTTTGATGCCTGTGCAGCAATCTTTTTATCCAGTTCCACTATCTCCCCAAAGTACCTGTCCATCACCACGATGTCCGGCTGTATGTCCTTAGCCATAATCTCATCTGTCTCTTTCATGGACAAGTCATCCTCTATCTGTTTATTTACAAGTTAGTAACTATGTATTTACCCTTTCCCCCATACAACAAATATGCAGCAGACAACTTTAAAAGTTTCTAAGCAAACATACAGAAAAGCTCTCTAAATGTAGGTTTAACTAGAGATTGCTTTTTTGAAAAAGCGCTTGTCTCCCCATTTGTGTGGTCGTAGGGGAGGAAAAGAAATGATGGAGATGAATTTTTTAGTTTTGGACTGGAGATGAAGCAACAGTGACAATCCTCAGTTATTGAGCGGAAACCATTTTTCAGCTGAGGGTTACCATGACCTTGGTCTTTGACCTAGTGACCTCAAAATCAATAGGGGTCATTTGCTGCTGGTGACCAACCTGCACACAAAGTATGAAGTTCCTGGGCCCAAGCAATCTTCAGTTATTGAGCGGAAACCATTTTTCAGCCAAAGGTCACCACGACCTTGACCTTTGACCTACTGACATCAAAATCAATAGGGGTCATCTATAGGTTAGGACCAAGCTGCATACCAAGTATGAAGTTCCTGGGTATAAGCGTTCTTGAGTTATTGAGTAAAACACATTTTTCAGCTGAAGGTTACAGTGACATTTGACATTTGACATTTGACCTTGTGACCTCAAAATCAAACAAATTCAACAAAGGTCATTTACTGGTTAGGACCAACCTGCACACCAGGTATGAAGTTCCTCAACATAAGCATTCTTTAGTTATTGAGAGGAAACCATTTTTCAGCTGAAGGTTACCATGACCTTGACCTTTAAGCTAGTGACCTCAAAATCAATAGGGTCATCTACTGGTGGTGACCAACCTGCACACCAAGTATTAACTTCCATGGCCAAAGCATTCTACAGTTATTAAGCAAAAACAATGTTTCAGCTCATTGTCACTGCGACCTTTCAGCTCAAGGTCACTGTGACCTTGACTTTGACCTCAAAATTAATAGGGTCTTCTACTGGGCATGGCCAACCTGCATACCAAGTATGGAGTGCCTCGTCCCAAGCGTTCTTCAGTTATTGAGCGGAAACCATTTTTTACCTCACAAGGTCACCATGACCTAAACCTTTGACCTTCTGACATCAAAAGCAATAGGAGTCATCTACTGGTCATGACCAACCTGCATACCAAGTATGAAGATCCTATGCCCAAGCGTTCTTCAGTTATTGAGCGGAAACAAGTGTGATGGATGTGACCTTGACCACTGTGACCTTGACCTTTGACCTAGTGACCTTAAAATTAATAGGGGTCATTTGCTGGTGGTAACCAACCTGCACACCAAGTATGAAGTTCCTGGGCCCAAGCAAAAACTATTTATCAGCTCATTGTCACTGTGACCTTTCAAGCTCATGGTCACTGTGACCTTGACTTTAGACGTACTGACCTCAAAATCAATAGGGGTCTTCTACTAGGCATGGCCAACCTGCATACCAAGTATGGAGTTCCTCAGCCAAAGCATTCTTCAGTTATTGAGCGGAAACCATTTTTTACCTCACAAGGTCACCATGACCTTGGACCTTCTGTTATCAAAATCAATAGGGGTCAGCTACTGGTCATGACCAACCTGCATACCAAGTATGAAGTTCCTACGCCTAAGCGTTCTTCAGTTATTGAGCGGAAACAAGTGTGACAGACGGAAGGACGGATGGAACGGGCAAAAACAATATGTCACCCCCATGTAATGGGGGAGACATAATTACTGAAAAGAGTTGAAAACATTGTGGCAAAAGGATAAATTTCTTGTTTTGATGTTTTCAAAAGTCGTTTGCTGCAGAGGCTTCAGAAAGCGTCTATATGTTAGCCTGTTAGGGTTAACCTGTTACCACATTCAGACAACTATTGAAAACAATGAGACAAAAGGAGAAACTTCTCTTGATGAACAAGTTGTCTATCGCCAACAATGTTTTCAACTGTACTTAACAAATATACTTTCATTTATAGCAAGTTTCCAAATTTTTGACTAGGTGTAGATCTATGTTGGAAAGGGTTAAACAAGAGCTGCACTGATTAGCTTAGCATACGGTCCTAGCCTACATTCAACAGGAGTGGACGGTATGAATATATGAGCCATGACTCTGAAATCAACTACATTTGTGACAAGGGCAAATAAAGATGAGTCAGTGTATCTTTAGTTATCTGATATCTATTCTAGTTGTTTGTTAGTAGTCTACAGAAAGTTTCTGTAGGTAAACAGTGTTGATCTAAAGACTGGTTATCTTTGACTGATGCCAATAAACAGGTTCCTCTACTCTAAAGAAGCATGTTCTTTACTCCTCGAGTCCCACTTCCAGACGCATTTTGACGCATTCCAGCAGATGACTTTTTAAAAAATTTCACAAAAGGAACAAGAGGCCCAAGAGGGCCAGTATCGCTCCACGGCCATAAGGCAAAAATCAAATCTCCAAACAGCCCTGCCCTCTGGTGGCCATGTTTTTTATCAACCACCATGGCTTAAAGGAATCTTGAAGAGTGTCACCCAAGGAATGTTTCTGCAAAATTATTTGAAAATCGGCCTGACACTTTCGGAGGAGAGGATATTTTAAGTTTTCACTATAGCCATATAAGGCAAAAAAGCCCCACCCCCTGGCGGCCATTTTTTCAACCAATCAAAATGGCTTGAAGGAATCTGATAGAGGGTCAGCCAAGAAACATTTCTACAAAATTATTTGAATATTAACCAGACCTTTTCGGAGGAGAAGATTTTTTAAGTTTTCTCTTTAGCCATATAAGGCAAAATAGCCCCGCCCTCTGGCTGACATTTTTTTTTACCAATCAACATGGCTTGAAGGAATCTGATAGAGGGTCACCCAAGGAACATTTCTACAAAACTATTTGAATGAATGTATATTGTTTTATGGCGCATCAACAGCTAAGGTCATTTAGCACGCAATTAAATTTAATTATGCATGATCCCTGGGTAAACAAACCAGTACTAGGCTAGAAAATGTGCCTTGCCCAAGGGCACACCACCATGACCGTAGTGCCGCGACTGGGGATCGAACCCGGGACCACGGTTTCAAAATCCCCGACGCTAACCACTCGACCACAGCGGATTCCTACAAAACTATTTGAAAATCTGTTCAACACTTTCGGAGAAGTAGATTTTTTAAGTTTTCACTATGGTCATATAAGGCAAAATAGCCCCGCCCTCTGGCAGCCATGTTTTTTGACCAATCAGCATGGCTTGAAGGAATCTGATAGAGGATCACCCAATGAACATTTCTACAAAATTATTTGAAAATCAGCTGAACACTTTCGGAGAAGAAGATTTTTTAAGTTTTCACTATTTTTTTCTTTTGGTTGCCATGGAAACCAGAATTATAGATGGATCAACAAATTTTAAAGGAATTTAAGAGAGGACATTGAGAGGATGCTTCCTATGAAGTTTCAACCAAATTGGCCAAGGGGTTAGGGAGAAGAAGTTTATAGGAACAAGCAAATTTATATCCCCCGCTTGCAGGAAAGTTTGGAAAAAAAAAACGGTTCACATTTGTGGCAGTTATTGTACGAAACGAAGTGTGACAGACAGACAGACAGACAGACGGACAGAAGGTCAAAAAGTCATGGTGAAGGTCATCCAAAGACAATGATGATATTTGATTGTAAAATTGTACACATGGTGCAAATTTTGTTACTGTAGCTTTATCAACAAGTTTCATGAAATTCTACAAGCTAGTTACTGAGAAATGGCTGCGGACGTGGATTTTTCAATATATCAAGGGCAATAACTCTAAGGAAAATTGATAAATCCCAAAAAACAATGGACGGGCATCATCCCAGTATGTTGGTTCATATTTATTTCAAGTTTCATGAAATTCTACCAGCCAGTTACTGAGAAATGGCTGCAGACGTGGATTTTTCAATATATCAAGGGCAATAACTCTTAGGAAAATTGACCAATCCAAAAAAACAATGGATGGTAATCATCCCAGTATGCTGGTTCATGTTTATTTCAAGTTTCATGAAATTCTACAAGCTTGTTACTGAGAAATGGTTGCGGTCGTGGATTTTTCAATATATTAAGGGCAATAACTCTAAGGAAAATTGACCAATCCAAAAAAACAATGGACGGGCATCATCCCAGTATGTTGGTTCATATTTATTTCAAGTTTCATGAAATTCTACCAGCTAGTTACTGAGAAATGGCTGCGAACGTGGATTTTTCAATATATCAAGGGCAATAACTCTAAGGAAAATTGACCAATCCAAAAAAACAATGGACTAGCATCATCCCAGTATGCTGGTTCATATTTATTTCAAGTTTCATGAAATTCTACCAGCTAGTTACTGAGAAATGGCTGCGGACGTGGATTTTTCAATATATCAAAGGGCAATAACTCTAAGGAAAATTGACCAATCCAAAAAAACAATGGACGGGCATCATCCCAGTATGCTGGTTCATATTTATTTCAAGTTTCATGAAATTCTACCAGCTAGTTACTTAGAAATGGCTGCGGACGTGGATTTTTCAATATATCAAGGGCAATAACTCTAAGGAAAATTGACCAATCCAAAACAACTATGGACGGGCATCATCCCACTATGCTGGTTCATATTTATTTCAAGTTTCATGAAATTCTACCAGCTAGTTACTGAGAAATGGCTGCGGAAGGACGCACGCACACACAGACAATGCCATTTCAATATCCCTCTCCCTTTTTCTTCGAAAAAGCGGGGGATAAAAAGTTAACGCATGCATGACGGACAATTCGCCATGACATAAGCTCGACTGGCTGAAAAGCCAGTGGAGCTAAAAATTCATCATAAAGCGCAAGAATGTCTGCAAGTGGAAAAGGGATTAGGTACATATGTACATCTTCCAATAAAGTCAAACTTAAAATTGAACTTCATAAGAAACAACTTAATGTCGTATTGCAACAAAACAAAAGTCCCCTACCGGACAAGGACAGCACATTGTGTATTGAATGTGTATTTGTTGACAAAAACAGCAATGCACTGCATACATTTTGGATACAGTCCTATCAAACATTTCTCATTTCGACCTTCAACCTGTAAGTGTGACCTGGACCTTCCAGTTACAGCCCTGTGTCTTGTGTGCCACATGTCACCTCATCATGGTGAACATGTGTGCCCAGTAACTTGGGAATTCTGTGATGCATGGTTTCTCATTTCGACCTTTGATCTCTTAATGTGACCTTGACCTTTGAGGTATAGGCCTGGGTCTTGTGATGCATGGTTGAGATGCGGGCCGGACAAGGTACAGTCCTATCAAACAGTTCTCATTTTGACCTTTGACCTCTAAGTGTGACCTTGACATTTGAGGTACATGCCTGGGTCTTGTTTGCAACACGCCACATTATGATGGAGAACATGTGTGCCTAGTAACTTGGGAATCCTATGATGCATGGTTGAGATGCGGGCCGAACATGTTACAGTCCTATCAAACGTACTAGTACTCATTTTGACCTCTTAGTGTGACCTTGACATTTGAGGTACAGGCCAGGGTCTTGAGAGCAACATGCTGCCTCATCATAGTGAACGTTTGTGCCAAGTTTCATGTAAATCCTATGATGCATGGTTGAGATGCGGGTCGGACAAGGTAGTCCTATCAAACAGTACTCATTTTGACCTTTGATCTCGAAGTGTGACCTTGACATTTGTGGTACAGGCCTGGGTCTTGTGCGCGACACACCATCTCATCATGGTAAACATTTGTGCCAAGTTTCTTTGAAATCCTATGATGCATGGTTGAAATGTGGGCCGGACAAGGTAGTCCTATCAAAAGTACTCATTTTGACCTTTGATCTCTAAGTGTGACCTTGACATTTGAGGTGCAGGCCTTGGTCTTGTGCGTGACACACCGCCTATCATGGTGAACGTTTGTGCCAAGTTTCTTTCAAATCCTATGATGCATGGTTAAGATGCAGGCTAGACAAGGTTAGGTGAGACTGACTGAGAGACAGACCGACGGCATCGACCAAACCTATAGTCCCCAAACCGGTAGGAGACTAATAAACTATTTATCTAATATAATATTTGTGTCTGCTTCGGAAAGATGTGAAGTTGAACATGAAAACTTACATCAGTAATTTTGTCTTTGAGTTTTTGTATCTCATCCTGGCATTTCTTAAGTCCATTCTTTAACTGTGGAATGTCATCCTTCTCCAGACTTGTTACCTTCAACAGAAAAATTACAATTATGAGACAAATACCAAGCATGTTCCAAGGAAGGCTTGTGTGGCCTGCAAATAAGAAACAACTGATGCCAATAAAGACAAAATGTGACAAACAGACAGACAATACTGTAACAATCAAAGCAAAGGTGTCACAAGAAAAATCTATTTGTCACTATAAACATGTATCAAGGGTGCAGGCAATGTCAAGTTATCACTCGGACAAGCTTTTCACATTCCATGGTCACTGTGACCTTGACCTTTGACCCCAAAATCAATAGGGATCATCTACTGGTCACCCTCAGCCTCCATGTCAAGTTTAAGGGGCCATGGGTGCAGGCAATGTTGAGTTATCACTCTGACAAGCTTTTCACGTTCAAGGTCAGTGACCTTTGACCGGAAGATCTCAAAATCAATAGGGGTCATCTACTAGTCAGGCCCATCCTCAAAGTCAAGTTTGAGGGCCATGGGTGCAGGCAATGTTGAGTTATCACTCTGACAAGCTTTTTGCATTCAAGGTCACTGTGACCTTGATCTTTGACCCCAATGACCTCAATATCAATAGGGGTCATCCACTGGTCAGGCACAACCTCCCAGTCAAGTTTGAGGGCCATGGATGCAATCAATGTCAAGTTATCACTTGGACAAACTTTTCAGGTCACTGTGACCTTAACCTTTGACCCCAGTCGGTAATGACGCGGGCTGTCAATCCAGAGCCAACTTTCTTTCCGACGTTTAACAAAAGTCATTGCGACATGCGTCATTCGTCTTCCACCAATGGGCTAAGTCTATGTGGAAAAGCAGCCAGTTGCTTTGGAAGATTGTTGTGTGGAGTACTAGTGTGCAAAAACCAGGAAATGCTACATACCAAATATCAAAGGCCAAGGCCCTCTACTTTTAGACAAGAAGATTTTCCCCCTAAATGAGTCTATGTAAAACAAAGGACTCCCGGGATGGGGTAATTTTTGACCCCATGGCTATAATTTGAACAATCTTGGTAGATGTCCACTAGATGATGCTACATACCAAATATCAAAGGCCTGGGCACTCTTCTTTTTGACAAGAAGATTTAAAAAAAAAAATCTCTATGAGTCTATGGAGAACAAGTGACCCCCGGGGAGGGGTCATTTTTGACCCCAGGGCTATAATTTGAACAATCTTCGTAGAGGTCCACAATGATGCTACATACCAAATATCAAAGGCCTGGACCTTCTACTTTTAGACAAGAAGATTTTTAAAGTTGTTTCCGTATATGAGTCTATGTAAAACAAGTGACCCCTGGAGAGAGGTCATTTTTGACCCCAGGTTTATAATTTGAACAAGCTTGGTAGAGGTCCACTAGATGATGCTACATACCAAATATCTTTTAGACAAGAAGATGTTTTAAGTTTTTTCCCTATATGAGTCTATGTAAAACAAGTGACCCCTGGGGATGGGTCAATTTTGTTTGACCCCAGGGCTATAATTTGAACAATCTAGGTAGAGGTCCACTAGATGATGCTGCATACCAAATATCAAAGACCTGGGCCTTCTACTTTTAGACAAGAAGATTTTTAAAGTATTTCCCCTATCTATGTCAAACAAGTGACCCCCAGGGCTATAATTTGAACAATCTTGGTAGAGGTTCACTAGATCATGCTACATACCAAATATCAAAGGCCTGGGCCATCATCTTTCAGACATGAGGGCCATGCCCTGGAATCGCTCACCTAATTTATTTTTTTCACTTTAGCTATATAAGCCCCGCCCCCTGGCAGCCATAGTTTCCGACCAATCAACTTGGCTTCAAGGAATCTGATAGAGGGTCACCCTAGGAACATTTCTACAAAATTATTTGAAAATCGGCCAGACACTTTTGGAGGAGAAGATTTTTTAAGTTTTCACTATAGCCATCCATATAAGGCAAAATAGCCCCGCCCCCCTGGCGGCCATGTTTTTCGACCAATCAACATGGCTTGAAGGAATCAGATAGAGGGTCATCCAAGGAACATTTCTATAAAATTATTTGAAAATAGGCCTGACACTTTTGGAGGAGAAGATTTTTTGAGTTTTCACTATAGCCATATAAGGCAAAATAGCCCCCCCCCCCCCCCCCCCCCCCCCTGCGGCCATGTTTTTCGACCAATCAACATGGCTTGAAGGAATCTCATAGAGGGTCATCCAAGGAACATTTCTACATAATTATTTGAAAATTGGCCAACCAGTTTGGGAGAAGAAGAATTTTGAAGTTTTTTTCATTTCGTTGCCATGGAAACCAGCAATCTGCATAGATCCCAAAAATTTGAAGGAAATCTGGTGAGGTCATTGAGAGGATGCTTTCTGTGAAGTTTCATCCCAATTGACCCACTGGTTACTGAGGAGAAGTTGACGCACAACGGACGCCGGACAAAAGGCGATCACAATAACTCACCTTGAGCAAAGCTCAGGTGAGCTAACAAGAAGATTTTTTAAGTTTTGGTTAATTTCCCCCTTTTTTTTGATCTGGCAATCTAAGTTCTGCATGGAATAGAATCTTTTAACAAGTTTGAAAGAAATCCACCCAAGGAACATAATTGGTTTAGGAGAAGTCGTGAAAATGTGAACGGACGGACGACGACGACGGACGATCACAAAAGCTCGCCTTGCACTTTGTGCATAGGTGAGCTAAAAAACAAGCATGTGAGAAAGGGTTAATTCAACATTGTATACTTACATTATCTTTTAAGGGTTTAAGCTGTAACAAGGAATCATATTTTTCCTGGAATTCATCGATCTCTTTCTCGGCTTTCTCTAATTTACTGGGCACCATGCGTAGTTTTTTATTCAACTAAAGGAGGAGAATCAAATATAACCTATAAATCAACAATTGAATTAACATTTTAGAACATTTCTTGTCTTATGTAATATGATTGATTGATAGATTTGAGCTTAATGTCATATTCAACAGTTTCTCAGCGATATCAGTTCATAGCCAGTCCACCATACTGGCTGTCTTTCTTGCACCTGTACTCCAAACAACACTCTTCAAAGGCAACTGGCTACCTTCCAACATTTACTATTTAGCCTACAGATGGAAGATGAATGATGCTGGTCACAGTGTTTTTTTTTGTCAATCATTGAAAAGTATGAAGCACCAAGTTGAGGTTTAAACTCATGACCCTTGGATTGATAGCTCTTTGTTACTGACTGAGCTATCACAGTTTGACATGGGTTAAATCTGCAGCAGACGACTTCGAAAACGTGGTGACAAAAACCTGAAAATACTCCATAAAAGATAGCTTAATTGTTAAATAAAGTTGAAAACATTGTGGCCAAAGGAGGATGAGCAATTTCACCATTGGCCACAATGTTTTCAAAAGTCGTCTGCTGCTATTGTGTCAAAATGCGTCTGCAGGTGGGAAAGGGTTAAAGAAGTCATCTGTATAATGAAAGTTTTTAGAGCATTTAAAATGTCACATGCCTTATCAAATGTTTAAACAAGAGCGCCAAATGTCACAAAATACGCCCGTCCTGTTTTTTTGAGACCAAGTATAGTGATACAGTTAAGAACATCATGAAATTGACAATCTGAGTGGTACGTGATTGGATCATAAGCGTGATTGGAACGAAGTTGGAACGCTTTATGAGCGGATCGGAATTTTGCGCTCTGAACGAAACGATCATAATGATTGCAAAAATCCAATCATTCGCTCATTGAACGGTTGCAACAACTATCCGATAATTATTTTACGAAACTATTTTAGTAGTCATAAAGTCATATTTGTATACTAAACTTTTGTTTTATAAGACACTCAAGTATCCGATTGAATTAGAATGTAACAAATATTATTAATACGATTGTGCTGAAAAAACTCTAGATCGTTTGTTGATATTTAGGGTTAAGTAAAAAAATAAATAAACGAAACGAAATTAATTTAAGCCAATCAAATCGTTGAACGAATTTTGATCGAAAAAAAGCGTTCCGAGTGAGTGTAAAAAAGCGCTCAATCTGAACGAAATGGAAAAAGCAATCACAATGTTATGAATGAGTGAACGCTTTGAGAGCGGAACGGAACGGAGCGTGAACAGTAAATTTGTCAATTTCAAGATGTTCTTAACTGTAATTGGTTGTACATCAGCCAAACTTAGAGAGCGGACACTGTTAGTACAGTTTTGGCCATTTCGTGGGACATAATTTTGTAGTGACTAAGATAACAATGTAAGTTATCAAACCTGACCAAGATAATCTGCCCATCAACATATTGTCTAAATTTGGTGAAGATCGGATAAAGGCTTAACAAGTTAATTAGCTGACAAGACCAATTTTAGGTAATTTCTATATTTAAAGGGCAATAACTCTATCGACTGAAGCAATATGGCTAGTTATCGAACTTGTCCTAGATATTACGCCAATACACATTCTGACCATGAGATGATTGGACAGAGGCTCCTAAAGTTATTGAGCTGACAAGATCAATTTTAGGTAATTGCTATAATTAAAGAGCGATAACTCTCGATTGACTACAGCGATATGGCTAGTTATCGAACTTGTCCGAGATATTATGCCAGTACACATTCTGACCAAATTTAGTGATGATTGGATAAAGGCTTCTAAAGTTATTGAGCTGACAAGACCAATTTTAGGTAATTTCTATAATTAAAGAGCGATAACTCTCAATTGACTAAAGCAATATGGCTAGTTATCAAACTTGTTCGAGATATTATGCAAATACACATTCTGACTAAATCTGGTGATGATTGGACACAGGATTCTTAAGTTATTGAGCTGACAAGACTAATTTTAGGTAATTTCTATAATTAAAGGGCAATTACTCTTGATTGACTTAAGCAATATGGCTAGTTATCAACCTTGTCCGAGATATTAGGCCAATACATATTCTGACCAAATTTGGTGATGATTGGACAAAGGCTTCTAAAGTTATTGAGCTGACAAGACCAATTTTTAGGTAATTTCTATAATTAAAGGGCGATAACTCTTGATTGACTAAAGCGATATGGCTAGTTATCAAACTTGTCCGAGATATTATGCCAATACACGTTCTGACTAAATTTGGGGATGATTGGACAAAGGCTTCTAAAGTTATTATGCTGACAACATACTGGACGCCGCAGTTAAAACTATAATACGATCCGTTTTTTCTGACAAGACCAATATTGGGTGATTTCTATAATTAAAGGGCGATAACTCTCGATTGACTAAAGCGATAATGCTAGTTATCGAACTTGTCCGAGATATTATCCCAATACACATTCTGACCAAATTTGGTGAAGATTGGACAAAGGCTTCTAAAGTTATTATGCTGACAACATACTGGACGCCGCAGTTAAAACTATAATACGATCCGTTTTTTTCAAAACGGGCGTATAAAAAGAAAACAAACCACTATGATAAGAAAAGACCTGGCTTGTTAAAGTACCTTCTTGAATTAAAACGGGGAGAGCCGTAATTAAGTTTGAGAACTTGTAGCTCGACCCTTTTGCTTTATATGTATGCTCTAATGTTGTTATACTATGTGATTTATTTGACAATAAAATATGTTTAAACTAATTAAAACGCAAACAGCAATTACTACAGTGCTTACAACTGACACTATTATTATAGGATGCCGATGCAAGAAAATGACATAACTTGAAAATAAAATCATCAAAAACAATTCAGAGGCTAGAAATAACAACAAAACACATTAGTAAAATTAAAAACAAACAAATTATTATTACTATCATGGTGGAGATATTTGGATGCATGTGGTTTACAGCCATCAAGGTCGACGGCACAGTGATCATAAGACTTTTGTGCAGTTACGATCACCAAATATGTGTAAATAGTAGTCTGGTATGAAATTATGACATGTGCCACTATTATAACAGTACACAACAATACATACTCTTATAAAGCTTTTATTATTTAGTTCCTTCCAAAATTTCCACAAATCAAACAAAATATCATCCTTCCTTCACAATTATACACAACATAATAAAGGCCTAAAAGGGTGTTATACTGGAGATGTGCTAATACAGGACATTTTCTGCCTGTTCTGGAATCTCTCTCCCCTATAAATAATTTTATCAATGGTGCATACCATAGACAAAGCAATGAACGAAACTTTTGATTGTTGAAATCCTGTGAGAAGCCGCTTTGCAAGGTTCCGTCATCCTTGACATGCCATGCAAAATATCCCCACTAAGGTCCTCATCCATGACACACGAGGCATGTTCCTGACTGATGCCGATTCCAAGCATCAAGTTCAACGTTGGAGGTGAAAATAAGGATTTCTGACTATTAGGTATGCTAGATAACTATGCAACCCACTCACTGGCCGCTAGAATACTATATGCGTAGAATTGTGTTGCCCACTACAGTCAACAGAAGCAACCTAATAATGCAGTGTTAAAAGTAAAACAATGTTGAGCTGAATATTATCCAAATAGGCAAAATACTTACATCAGATATAAGATCTCTCACTTCTTGCTCCGTTTCAAAAAGTCGTTTACAAAGTGGACATTTTGGATCCTCTTCCTTAAGCTCATCAGTGTATTTTGTGAAGAAATGTTCAGCTCCAAGTAACGACCCTCTTTGACTGGTAAGAAAAGAACTTCATAATAACATCATGGCTATAAAGTTCTAATTATCTCCATAATAACCCTTTACCACCAGAGATAAATCTGCAGCAGATGATTTTTGAAAACACCTATGCAAAAATATGTAAAATCTCTTTTAAGCAAGTATAACTATCTGAAGTTGAAAACATAGTGTCTAAAAGAAGAATTTGTTAATTTTTCTTACTATGTGTTCAAGTTGTTACCCGCAAATGCATCTTTAAAAGCAATGAATCATTTTTCGTCAATGTATTCAACTCATCTGCTGCAGATGAATTGTGTCAAATTTCTAAATTATTTTCTTTTGTCTAATGATCTGTATGTAATGTTGGGTTTACTTGTTGCCGACCTTTTGCACTAGGTCAAATCCAGATATACACATTAAAGTGACTAGCAATGGCTCTGTACTTAAAACAGGAAAGCTAAAGATAAACAAGAGGTTTTTTAGAAATACATGAGTTGAGTTACCTGCCATCAAGTTGTGAAAGTGTAATTGAACATGAAGCGTACACCAACGCTAGACTGTTTTTTTCTAAGTCGCAAAACAGGGCATTACTGAATAATTCTTTAAGCCAGAGTTATCTGACTTGGTATAGACATGTGTATTGTTCCTAGTTTAATTTGGAAATGTTTTAACGGTTTTTGAGTTATGGGTAAGGCTAAAGAATTTGTATTCCAAATAAGTGAATAATTACTAAAGCCAGAGTTATATGACTTGGTATAGACATGTGTATTGTTTCTAGGAACAAGGGTACCAAGTTTCATTTGAATATGTGTAACTTTTACTAAGTTATGAGGTTAAGAGTATTGTGACAACCCCAAGGGTAGCACAATAACCAGACATTTTTTCTTCGAAAACAGACGAGCTAAAAATGATCTCCAAGTGTCTGCAAAGGCAAAAACACTTTTAAGTTTTGCATTAAATTAGTATTTTTTTTAATTTGTTCCAAGTGGAAAATAATTGAAAATATTAGACTAGACATACTCTCTAGATTTGTCCATTTTTTCTTGGATAGTTTCAAGACCTTCATCAAAATTCTGACTTCCACACACATTGTAAATCCTTTCTTCTATGTCTGAAACAAAATACCAACGTACATTAACCCTTTCCCACATACAACAAATCTGTTTCTGACAACTTTGAAAATATGTAGCAAATGTTATTGAAAATCTCTACAAATGAAAGTACATCATGTATATTTATTGAAAAGTGCTGAAAACATAGTGGCTCATTTTGAGCAATTTCTCCTTTTGCCACAATGTTTTCAAAAGTCGCCTGGTGCAGAGGCATCAGAAAGCCTCAGTATGTGGGAAAGGGTTAAAATGGGATGGTGAACACTAGATATGCAAAACACAGCATTCTGATAGCAGAGGTAAATTCAAGTTCAACTGGTATTTGGTTAGTACAGCTGAACACAAATCTCTTCATCTACATATTATTAGACTGGGCCAGAATGACGAACCCTCCCCCATAGGGAGTTTTGTTCTAAAAGCCCATTGTCTGTGGGGCATATTCCTGTTTTCTGCCACCTGGGCATTGGTTCTTTACAGAAATATAGCGGTTTAGAATAAGTTACACTTATGAAAATTGTAAGTGAAAACGTAAATTGATTTTAATTTAGGGTAAACAGTTCTTATAGTCGTATTTTTAAGGAAACGAAGTCAAAAAGGCTATTAAATCAAGTATTTTGACCATCATAGTATCAAATATTTACTCAGCACTTTCTATCATCAACTAGAATATATTATAATGTATCAACTGTTGAAAGGCGAGCCTTCAAAGCAGCATGAATCACCTTCAGAAAACCAGTCACAGTTAGACAAATAAAGACAGACAGACAGATACGTAATTCCTACATGTCACTCAATGCAGGCTTCAAAATATGATCAATGAATCAAGCGAAAATTTATTATTGGATCCAAAATTGATCATTTTCATGATAAAAATAGAATCATTTAACAATGCAATGTGTTAATTCAAATTAGGGATGGGTTCAAGGAACAATATTAGTACTCTGTTTCTTGCAATCTTTTGATCAATAACTCAAAAGACATAAAATGTTGTTCACTTGTGCATTAAAAACTGCTGTCTCTTGAAATAAAACTGGCTGTCATGAGATTGCAAGTAATTGTATTTTATAACAACCTTTGTGCATTAGTTTTTGCCTCTGAATTTAAATTTGATCTTGAAAATATCTATTTAAATATGTAAATAACTTGAAAAACAATACAAAATAACACAGACTAAATAAGAATTATTTACAATTCTCCTTCCCATTTAATTTAAACTCAATACATTTCATTTAAAAAGTATTAAATATATTAAATATGAAAATTAATCATTACCCTGGTGTTTTTGAGACAATCTCAGTGGACCATGCTGTCTGATATTGCCCTATGGTGATTAACATTTCCATCTAGCTTTTCTAAAATCCATCCAACCATGCCTTAGATATGGCTCTGGATGGACGGACAACGCCAAACCAATATCCCATCCGCCTTTGGCGGGGGATAAAAAGTTATACTGACAGCAAACATAGCATGAGAATTGCAACTTTACCTCTCTTTTCACTTTCCTTCTTTCTCAATGTCTCCCTGAAAATAAATTAGGAAACTATTGAACCAATCCCCTATTCCCATCAAGGCTCTATCATTTCCTTTAAAAATGTCAGAAATCCTTTAACCCTTTCCCTCATATATACGCTCTCTGACGCTTCTGCTGCAGACAGCTTCTTGAAAACATGACAAAAGTAGAAATTGCTCAGAACGAGCAATTTCTCCTTTTGCCACAATGTCTTCCACTTTTAGTCATAGGTTGTCCATTCAATTATAGAGATTTTCTATTCTTTGACAAAATATGTTCAAAGTCATCTGCTGCAGAATTGTCGTATGAGGGAAAGGGTTAAGAGGGATATATCCCTTTCCATGTATGTGTAGAATTTATATAGTCAAGGGAGTATAACTTTGGTGTTCCTAAAGCAATTTTTGTGAAACTTGCGTCTGGACATTTTCCATTATGGTTAGCATTTCCATGTAGGTTTGGTCAAATCAATATAGTTTGAAGGAGGGATGAAAGTTATGAAAGACGGACATGTCCGTTATGTCACCATGCTAAATCTCTGTCAACTTACATGTTCATCTTCCTCTGTGTTTCCAGTTTGGACAAATCATTGTTTGTTTGGTTCATCTCTTGATTACATTTCCTAACATCTACGGTCTGCTTCCTGTATGTTATAGATTAATTATATAAAGCAATTGATGACATGTCAATAATTTTATCACATAAAGCCCTCTTTGGGAGTGTCAAAATCCCATTACATAAATATATGACACTACAAGTTTAGTTTCCAGTCTTACGCTCAAGTCTTTGTTACAACGCATATTTGTTACAATATGTATTTTTTTTTTATTTGAAATACACCTCATAAATCACTTTATGTGATCAATAGAATATCTCATTTGTGTTATTTATTATAACTTTTATTAAACTTGTTAACTTAGCTGAATTTGACACCAAGGCTCGCAAGCATACCATATAAGTAAACTTGTTTATTAAAAGTGATAATAAATAAGCAGTCATGAAATATCCTCTATATAACTGATGTTTTTTCAACAATATGACCATGATTGTCTTGTATTGCTTACCTGAAATCTCTTATTTTATTTGAGTAAAGCAGAAAAGATGTGATTCAAACATTTTTCTATTTTAACCCTTTCCCACATACAACAAATCTGCAGCAGATGACTGAAAATATCTTGACAAAAAAAGGAAAAATCACCAGAAATGAAGGTTTACTTACTGAACGAGTTAAAACATTCAGGCAAAAGGAGAAATTATTTGTTTGAGCAATTTCTCCTTGTGTCATAATGTTTTCAAAAGTCGTCTGCTGCAGCTGCTTCAAAATGTATGTGGTAAAGGATTGAGCCTTAGGAGCCATCTTGTAAAGCTTAAGGAAATGTTTGAACATTTGTTAAGAGGGTAAATGCAGGAACATTTGTATGAAATTATTTTAAAATTGGGTCAGTGGGAGATGGTCTGTAAAGATTTTTTTCTTTTTTGAGCTATTGCCGTCATTTTATGCAGTGGAGGAGAATGTTTTGAATTCTTTTGATTGAGTGAAACTAGAGGTATACTTGAGTGTTTTTATTTTGAAATTGGGCCAGTGGTTAAGGATGAAATGTTGTTGACAGATTTTATTTCTTATTTTTAGCTCTGGTTGCCATCTTGTGCAGTGTAACGCAACAGTTTGAACAATCTAGGTTAGCAGCCACTTAAGGAACATTCATGTTAACTTATTATTGAATTGGGCCATTGCTTAAGGAAATGTCATTTACTTTTTATTTTAAGCTCTGGCAGCAACTTTGTGCAGTAGAAAATGTATGGTAGAAGGCCACTAAACAAACATTTGGATGAATTTAATTTACCGGTAAGGATCATTCTACTTATAGTTCAGGCAACCATATTGTGCAGCGGAAAAAACTCGTTTGAACAAGTTTCATCGAGGGCTTCCACAGGAACATTCACGTAAATCTATTTGAAATTTGACCAGTGATTAGAGGTTTTATTTAAAGAATTTTCTATGTTAAGCTCTGTTGGTCATCTTTGGCATTGGAGCTGAATGGTTTAAAATTCTTTGATAGAGCTTTTCAGTATTTTTGCCAAGATGTTTTCAAAGTTTTCTGCTGCAGAATTGTTGTATGTGAGAAAGGGTTAAACATTTTTAAAATTTGGTCACTAGTTTAGGAGAAGTAGTTAAAATACTTTTTTCGATTTTTAACTTCAATTTTGGTTACCGTAAGTGCCACTTAAGTAACACTCCTGTGAAATTATCTTGAAATTTGTCCATTGGTTTAGGAGATGTTGTTTGAAGGCAAATATGAACAGACGATAATGTTGAATTATCACAATAGCTGCTTAAAAACGACTCAAATTTGGTTTCAACATTTCTCATTCAAAGAAAATACTTCAAGGAACAAGTTGGCTTTTGTGAACAGATCTACACTATTCACATATTACTAATATACAACTGTCTGTATAATACTGAGACCAACTCGTGTCTATACAGCTTTTAAACATTATATATACCCATTATTCAGCCTATTTACAAAGGTTAACTAGAACTATCACTGAATGTGATTTTTACCCCCCGAACGTCGCCCCGATAGGAAAGGTAGTGGAATATTGAGAAACCCCACCTTAAATTCCAACTTGTAGTTTTAAAGATAATATCCGGACAAGAAAAAGTAAGAAAGGGCCATGAAAATTATTCTACAAAGAAAATGTAACAAAGGAAAATAAATCTGTTATTAGCTAAAATAGAGTTATGGTTCTTGTTCACTGCACTTTCTCTCAATGTGTTGCATCATAGTATGAAGTTTTATTAAATTCCATCCAGTAGTTTTGAAATTATTCTACGCTCAACAAAAAGTAACAAAGGGCAATAACTCTGTAATTATGTAAATAAGATGTATGGTTCTTGTACACTGCACTTCCTCTCATTGTGGTCTACCATTGTATGCAGTTTTATTAGATTCCATCTATTAGTTATTAAGTAATTCTCCGGACAAGAAAAAGTAACAAAGGGCAATAACTCTGTATTTAGGTAAAATAGTGTTATGGTTTCTGTACACCGCCCTTCCTCTCAATATGTTGTATCATCGTTTGAAGTTTTATTAAATTCCAACGATCAGTTTTAAAGTTATGCTCCGACAAGAATCTACAAGCAAGAAAAAGTAACAAAGGGCAATAATTCTGTAATTAAGTAAAGTAGAGTTATGGTTATTGTACACTGCACTTCCTCTCATTATGCTCTACCATTGTATGAAGTTTTATTAGATTCCATCTATTAGTTATAAAGAAATTCTCCGGACAAGAAAAAGTAACAAAGGGCAATAACTGCTCACACACCCATGCTTCTTGGGTGAATCATCCCATCTACGCGATAGGACTGAAAACAGCGTGGTATAAGGAGCCATTGCTCATCATGTTTTCAAAGGTCAATGTGATTGCATTGTTGGGGTTTATAGGCCGTTTTCAACAGCATGTATGTCCAATCACTCTCACAGTTCACAAACTCATGGGACCTGGGTGAATCAACCCAGCTATGCGTTAGGACTGAAAACAGTGTGGAAAGAGGAGCCATTGCTAATCACGTTTGTTTGTATTGTTGGGTGTTTTACGCCGTTTTCAACATCATATATGTCAAATCACCCGCACTGTTCACATACGTCCTGGGTGATTCAATCCAGCTACTCAATAGTACTGAACACACTGTGACAAAGGGAGCAATTGCCCGCCCTGCTTTCAGAGGTCGTCTTGTTTGTATTGTTTGTATTATTCTACAAAGAAAATGTAACAAAGGAAAATAAATCTGTTATTAGCTAAAATAGAGTTATGGTTCTTGTTCACTGCACTTTCTCTCAATGTGTTGCATCATAGTATGAAGTTTTATTAAATTCCATCCAGTAGTTTTGAAATTATTCTACGCTCAACAAAAAGTAACAAAGGGCAATAACTCTGTAATTATGTAAATAAGATGTATGGTTCTTGTACACTGCACTTCCTCTCATTGTGGTCTACCATTGTATGCAGTTTTATTAGATTCCATCTATTAGTGATAAAGTAATTCTCCGAACAAGAAAAAGTAACAAAGGGCAATAACTCTGTAATTAGGTAAAGTAGAGTTATGGTTCCTGTACACCACACTTCCTCTCTATAAATTCCAACAATTAGTCTTAAAGTTATGCCCATCCGAACAAGACTCTACGAACAAGAAAAAGTAACAAAGGGCAATAACTCTGTAATTATGTAAATTATAGTTATGGTTCTTGTACACTGCACTTCCTCTTATTGTGCTCTAGCTCTTACAGTGCATGACATTTTATTAGATTCCATCTATTAGTGATAAAGTAATTCTCCGAACAAGAAAAATTAACAAAGGGCAATAACTCTGTAATTAGGTAAAGTAGAGTTATGGTTCCTGTACACCACACTTCCTCTCAATGTGTTGTATCATCGTATGAAGTTTTAATATATCTATAGGTGCTACCTATTTACGAAAAAAAAAACGCAAGATAATTATAAACAAAAATTAAAGAGCATACTTTGGCCATAAAAAAGGATTTATAAGTAATTGACTAGACAATAATAATGTTAATGTCATGTTTCTTGCATTATTAAAACATATTTGGAATTCGTATTGATGTTGTCTATTATTTGAACAGAAAATTATAATGAGCGAGGTTAAAACATGAGGGCCAAGATGATCCTTAATCGATCACCTGCATTATGGCAAAGAAGCAAATAGATCAGCCCTTTTCTGATGCCACCTGGCGACTGCCTTTTTCAAGCAGTCAATATGACAAATTATGTAAGGGGTCACATTTCTGCTAAACCCTTTCCCTATTAGAGACGGTTTCAGAGGCCTATGATTTAGGAAAAGATTGTCGCAACAAGAACAATTGCTCCTTATGAGAAAGTTATCCTTTTGCCACACTGTTTGATAAATAATTATACTTTGAATGATTGAGTCAATAGCTCATGTATAGGAATTAGGGGTCTTTCATGTTGATACCACTTTTTTGCGGGAAACGACGTCACTCCATTGACGTTACGCCAAGATGAAGTGTAACGGAAATGACGTCACGTCCTTCTTTGGCTACGATACAGTCAAAATTTAGTTTCGGGCGTAGAAGGCTAATGCTGTCGTTTTTTTGACGAACGGGAAAACATATTTCTTAGATTTCCATTTATTTTTAACTTTTCGTACAAATGTTAATTCCAGCACTTTAATGATCTTAAATATCGATTTTAAAAAAATTGATTAAAAAGACGACAATAATTTTCAATCCGTGTTTTTCTGCTCATTTTATACATACCCAAAATACCGATTTTAAAAAAAATGATTAAAAAGTCGACAATAATTTTCAATCTGTGTTTTACGTCTGCTTTTTATACATATCCAAAATGGCGGCCCCCATGAATTTTTTTCAGTTTCATTTCAGAAAGCTTCATGGGTTATTGAAAAAAAAAAAAAAAAAAAAAAAAAAAAAATCTCACGCCCGTTAACTATAAGCGAAAAAACCCTTTATGGGGTTTTTTCGTATTAAATTCCAACAATTACATCTATTACATCTATTAGTTATTAAGTAATTCTCCGGACAAGAAAAAGTAACAAAGGGCAATAACTCTGTAATTAGGTAAAGTATAGTTATGGTTCATGTACACCGCACTTCCTCTCAATGTGTTGTATCATCGTCTGAAGTTTTATTAAATTCCAACAATTATTTTTTTAAATTATGTTCCGGACAAGGAAAATCGCAACGGTCCAACTGACCAACCGACCGACCAACCACAGGGCGACTCCAATATAAACTTTGTTTATCGGGTGTATAATTAATAAAAGTGCCATAAATCAAATGATCTTTTATTTACCAAGTTACAGAACTTAACTTGCTGCATTAGTATGGGGCCATCAGCCTCAGACAATGCAGCACTCCTTACACCTTGAACTTGAACCCTTTCCCACATACTACAAATCTGCATCAGAAGACTACTTGGAAACAAGAGGCCCAAGAGGGCCAGTATCGCTCCACGGCCATAAGGCAAAAATCAAATCTCCAAACAGCCCTGCCCCCTAGTGGCCATATTTTTTACCAACCACCATGGCTTAAAGGAATCTTGTAGAGTGTCACCCAAGGAATGTTTCTGCAAAATTATTTGAAAATCGGCCTGACACTTTCGGAGGAGAAGATTTTTTAAGTTTTCACAATAGCCATATAAGGCAAAATAGCCCCACCCCATGGCGGCCATATTTTTGAACCAATCAACATGGCTTGAAGGAATCTGATAGAGGGTCACCCAAAGAACATTTCTACAAAATTATTTGAAAATCTGCTCAACACTTTCGGAGAAGAAGATTTTTTAAATTTTCACTATGGTCATATAGAGCAAAATAGCCCCGCCCTCTGGCGGCCATATTTTTCAACCAATCAACATGGCTTGAAGGAATCTGATAGAGGGTCACCCAATGAACATTTCTACAAAATTATTTGAAAATCGGCTGAACACTTTCGGAGAAGAAGATTTTTTAAGTTTTCACTATGGTCATATAAGGCAAAATAGCCCCGCCCTCTGGCGACCATGTTTTTCGACCAATCAACATTTCTTGAAGGAATCTAATAAAAGGTCACCCAAGGAACATTTCTACAAAATTATTTGAAAATCGGCCTGACACTTTCAGAGAAGAAGATTTTTTAAGTTTTCACTATTTTTATCTTTGGGTTGCCATGGAAACCAGAATTATGGATGGATCAAAAAAATTTGAAGGAATTTAAGAGAGGACATTGAGAGGATGCTTCCTATGAAGTTTCAACCAAATTGGCCAAGTGGTTAGTGAGAAGAAGTTGTTTAAAGGAAAAAGTTTACGCACGCACGACGGACAATTCGCCATGACATAAGCTCGACTGGCTTTCAGCCAGTGGAGCTAAAAATCTGTGCAAAATTAGACATTCTCTGTAAATGTAAATATAATTATTGAATAGTTGAAAACATTACATGATTTCATGCATTACCCGATATATTCCTCAAGCTCTCCTCTAATATTACGTCCAGGTACATGACCAAACAGATGCTTTACTGTGTCCTCATGTTTTGCCTTCCTGAAAGTATAAAACCAATCTGTTCAAATATTGTTGTACCAAAAAATATACACATCTTTCCTCTAAATTCAATTTCCCCACAAAATACAAATTCAAGCTATTTCACCATTTTAACGTATTAACATTTTCCCTCATATAAAAGCTTTCTGATGCCTCTACAGCAGATGGCTTTTTGAAAACATGGCGAAAACAGATGAAATTGCTCAAAACAAGCTATTTCTCCTTTTGTCACTGTGAGTTCAACTTTATTCAAGGGTATATTTTCAAAATCGTCTGCTGCAGAATTGTTGTATGTGGCAATGTGGGAAAGGGTTAACTTGTAGCTGAAATCTTCTTTAAATGGTGTTCCTCAAAATATCTTTTTTAAGCTTATAATCACGAGAAAACAAGTTGCAAAATGAGTAAATATTTTGTTGTAAAATCTCAGACTATTTCTCTTATCAATCCAAAGTATCCTCTCTCAAGACTGTGCTCTTTTTTTTAAAACATTAACAATAGAAGATTAACCCTTTCCCACATACAGACATTTTTGGAAACGTTGTGCGAAAGGAAAAATTGCTCATTACGAGTTAATTTCTCCTTTTGTCCCAAAGGTTTCAACTGACTTTAATAATCAACTCTCATTTTGGAGATTTTTCAGATTTTTGGGAATATGTTTTGAAAGTCGTCTTATGCAGATTTGTTGTTTTTGGTCGATTGTTTTGGTGTTTTATGCTGCTTTCAATAATGTTTCAGTTACATCACGGCATTTCCTGGGTAAGTTACCAGTATTGCTGTCCCATTTATCCTGACACCAGCCAATCAGTTGAAATGCTAACTCCGCAACCCAAGAGTGCCATGGAGGGCAGGCATTACTACCATTTTTTAAAGTCTTTGGTATGACTGCCAAGGATTGAACCCATGACCTCGCACACCAAGGCGTACACTCTACTCACCATGTGGTCTCTTTGTAATTGGGAAAGGGTGATTAATATATTTACTTACATTCTTCTGATGCAATCTTCTTTGGTTGATTTATCCTTCTTTAACACATCTAGTTGTGCTTGAGCATTTGACTGTAGCAATAACTGGTTCATCTCGGAACTGGAAATTGTATCATTTGATATATTAACCCTTCCCAACATGCAGACACATTTTGAAGCAACTGCAGCAGAATACTTATATAAACATTATGACAAAAAGAGAAATTTATCATAATGAGCAAATTTTATTTTACCTCAATGTTTGCAACTCTATTCAATAAGTATCTTATCCTTTATTAAGTACATATTTTCCATGTATCTGCTGCCGATTTGTCTTAGGTGGGAAAGGCTTTAAATGTTAATATCAAATTATTTTCTAGGTAACAATGTAAACAAGAGGACCATGATGGTCCTATATCGCTCACCTGATTTAATCAAACTTAAAAAGTTTTCAGTGTTTTTTCCCCTATATGAGTCTATGAAAAACAAGTGACCCCCGGGCTATAATTTGAACAATCTTGGTAGAGGTCCACTAGATGATGCTACATACCAAATATCTTTTAGACGAGAAGATTTTTAAAGCTTTTTCCCTATGTATGTAAAAACAAGTGACCCCGGGGAGGGGTCATTTTTTATCCCATGGCTATAATTGGAACATAGTTGGTAGAGGTCCACTAGATAATGCTATATACCAAATATCAAAGGCCAGGGCCCTCTACTTTTTTAAATTGTTCCCCTAAATGAATCTATGTAAAACAAGGGACCCCCGGGATGAGGTCATTTTTGAACCCATGGCTATAATTTGAACAATCTTGGTAGAGGTCCTCTAGATGATGCTACATACCAAATATCAAAGGTTGGGCCCTCTTATTTTAGACAAGAAGATTTTTAAAAAAATTCTCTACGAGTCTATGTAAAACAAGGGACCCCCAGGGATGAGGTCATTTTTGACCCCAGGGTTATAATTTGAACAATCTTGGTAGAGGTCCACAATGATGCTACATACCAAATATCAAAGGCCTAGGCCTTCTACTTTAAAAACAAGAAGATTTTTAAAGTTTTTTCCGTATATGACTCTATGAAAAACAAGTGACCCCCCCGAGTGGGGTCATTTTGACCCCAGGGCTATAATTTGAACAAGCTTGGTAGAGGTCCACTAGATTATGCTACATACCAAATATCTTTTAGGCAAGAAGACTTTTTAAGTTTTTTCCCTATATGAGTCTATGTAAAAAACAAGTGACCCCTGGGGGAACAATCTAGGTAGAGGTCCACTAGATGATGCTACATACCAAATATCAAAGGCCTGGGGCCTCTACTTTTAGACAAGAAGATTTTTTAAGTTTTTTCTCTATATGAGTCTATGTTAAACAATAGACCCCAGGGGAGGGGTCATTTTGACCCCAGGGCTATAATTTGAACACTCTTGGTAAAGGTCTACTAGATGATGCTACATACCCAATATCAAAGGCCTGGGCCTCTACTTTTAGACAAGAAGATTTTTAAAGTTTTTCCCCTATATGAGTCTATGTTAAACAAGTGACTCCCGGGGAGGGGTCCTTTTTGACCCCAGGGCTATAATTTGAACAATCTTGGTAGAAGTCTACTAGATGATGCTACATACCAAATATCAAAGGCATGGGCCTTCTACTTTTAGACAAGAAGATTTTTTAAGTTTTTTATCTATATGAGTCTATGTAAAACAATAGACCCCAGGGGAGGGGTCATTTTGACCCCAGGGCTATAATTTGAACAAACTTGGTAGAGGTTCACTAGATGATGCTACATACCAAATATCAAAGGCATGGGCCTTCTACTTTCAGAAAAGATTTTTTTTTAAATGTTTCTCTATACGAGTCTATGTAAAACAATAGACCCCAGGGGAGGGGTCATTTTTTACCCCAGGGCTATAATTTGAACAATCTTGGTAGAAGTCCACTAGATGATGCTACAAACCAAATATTAAAGGCATGGGCCCTCTACTCTTAGACAAGAAGATTTTTAAAGGTTTTTCCCTATATTCGTCTATGAACAAGCTCCGCCCCCTGGCGGCCATGTTTTTCAACGGATCGGAAATATTTGAACAATCTTGGTAAAGGGTGCCCCATGGAACAATTGTGCAAAATAATTTTCAAATCGGGCCAGTACTTTTGGACAAGAAGATTTTTAAAGTTTTAACAATTCACATATAAGGAAAACAAGCTCCGCCCCCTGGCGGCCATGTTTTTCAACGGATTGGAAATATTTGAATAATCTTCGTAAAGGGTGCCCTAAGGAACATTTGTGCAAAATAATTTTCAAATCAGGCCAGTACTTTTGGACAAGAAGATTTTTAAAGTTTTAACAATGCACATATTAGGAAAATAAGCTCCACCTGCTGGCGGCCATGTTTTTCAACGGATTGGAAATATTTGAACAATCTTGGTAAAGGGTGCCCCAAGGAACATTTGTGCAAAATAATTTTTCAAATCAGGCCAGTACTTTTGGACAAGATTTTTTTTAAAGTTTTAATAATCCACATAAAAGGAAAATAAGCTCCGCCCCCTGGCGGCCATGTTTTTAAACGGATCAGAAATATTTGAACAATCTTGGTAGAGGGTACCCCAAGGAACATTTGTGCAAAATAATTTTCAAATCGGGCAAGTACTTTTGGACAAGAAGATTTTTTTAAGATTTGGCAATTTTCCCCTTTTCTGATGCCACAGCAACCAAAGTTCTACTTGGAATTAATTTCTTTGAACAACTTTGAAAGAGGACCACCTAAGGACCATTCCTGTGAAGTTATTTTGAAATCTGTCCATTGGTTTAGTAGGAGAAGTAATTTGTAGGAAATTGTTAACAGACGCCGCCGGATGCTGAGTGATCACAAAAGCTCACCTTGCACTTCGTGCTTAGGAGAGCTAAAAAGTCATTTCTCATAATTTCTTCTTTTCAACCAGGTTTTGAAACAAGAGGGCCAAGATGGCCCTAAATCAATCACCTGAATAAAAGTAAATTAGAAGCAAATATTTAACTGCAAATATCTGTGAAAATTTGATCAGGAGTTCAAATGAAACTGCAGGGAGTGGACACTCAGTTAAAGAAATAGTTTATCAGTAAAAGACATTTGTATCTTGAAATCTAACAAGAACTTTAATAAGAATGGAATTATAAAGTTTTGTCATTTTGCACCTTTCCTGATACCGCTTTGCTGCCCTGTTTGTCAACGAAATCAATATGGCTTAAACAATTTTTGTTGAGTCACTCAAGGAACATTTCTGCCAAATTATCTTGGAATCTGACAAATGGATTATGGAGATTTTTAAAGTTTGCGTATTTTTCTCAATTTCTGATGCCGCGGCAAAAAGTTCTACACAGAATGTAAGTCTTTGAACAATATTTTAAGAGGACCATCAAAGGAACATTCCTGTGAAGTAACGTTGAAATTGGTCAAGTGGAATGGTAGGAGTTGTCATTTGTAGCTTAAAGTTCAATTTACCCCTTTTGTGATGATGCGAGGTTGCTATGAATTTGTAACCAATCAATACAGCTTGAACAAATTAAGAAGAGGATCACTGAAGTAAGATTCCTATTCAATTATTTTAATATCAGACAAGGACTTAAAAACAATGGAATTTCCAAATTTTGTAATTTTTCCCCTTTCCTGATGCCTCCTGACTGCCATGTTTTTCAACCAAACAATATGCCTTGAAGAATCTTTGAAGAGGGTCAGGTCACCAAAGGAACATTTCTACTATACTATATTGGAATCTGACACGCAGATTCAGAGGAGAAGATTTTTAAAGTTTGGACATTTTGCCCCTTTTCTGATGCCGCAGCAACCAAAGTTCTTAATGGAATTTAAATCTTTGAACAATTTTGAAAGAGGGCCACCAAAGGAACATTCCTGTGAAGTTTGGATGAAATTGGTCCTGTGGTTTAGGAGGAGATGATGTTTACAGCTAAAAGTTAACAACGGACGATTTTGCCCCTTTTCCGATGCCTCCTGACTGCCATGTATTCAACCAAACATTATGCCTTGAACATTCTTTGTAGAGGGTCACCCAAGGAACATTTCTACCGAACTATATTGGTATCTGACATGCAGATTCAGAGGAGAAGATTTTTAAAGCTAAAAGCTAAAAGTTAACGACGGACGATGGACAAAAAGTGATCAGAATAGCTCACCTTGAGCCTTTGGCTCTAGGTGATCTAAAACGTATCTGCTGCCAAGATGTCAACAGATCCATATGGGAAAGTTTTTTTT
Source organism: Serripes groenlandicus (assembly GCA_031761405.1). Taxonomy (NCBI): domain Eukaryota; kingdom Metazoa; phylum Mollusca; class Bivalvia; order Cardiida; family Cardiidae; genus Serripes; species Serripes groenlandicus. The sequence goes on from JASEVX010000006.1 coordinate 83,460,197, forward strand.
TTTTTTTACTAAAATCATATTTTATCCCCCTGAATTGTTTATGGATATGCTTTCAATTCCATATTTAATTATTCTGTTTCGAAACGAACTCATTTACTTCAGCTCGCTAATTTTGGCATCCATCTTGGTTTTCTCTTTGCTCATGTCGGATATTTCTTGTTTCAGGTCATCAGTATTGACTGTAGATTCTTTAGTTTGTAAATCATGTTCCTGAAATATTTCATAAAGATTCTTTCAGCCTGTTACTGAGGAAAAATATATGAGCTGTTCCATGAGAAAACCAACATTGTGAACTCTGCGTAATGTATTTACTTGGACCAGTGTAAGAATGCAGCGCAAACTAATCCGAGCAGACACTTTTCGCTTCCTACGGATTTTCTGTAACAGGAATCATTACTCTATACCCCTGAGACGTAAGTTATCGGTCTGGATTAGCCTGTGGGGATCTGGGTCAATACATTATGCAGAGTCCATAATGTTGAAATTCTCATAGAACAGCTCAGAAGTTAATGTATGTAATAAAGGGCATGCTTAGTTCAACTAGTGCATATGCTTTGCATTATCAGTATACATAATTCACAAGAAAATCTAAAATGCTTTATGAAGTGGTTAAACAAATGAGTAGATCTTGATCAGACATCATGGATGTGCATAATATTAAATTAAACACGTTCTATACCTACATTAAATCGAATTTTGGAGTTGAGTTCCACATTAGCTGTATTGATATATACCAAAGTTCAAGAGAAGTTTAGCTAATTCCAGATTTTCTTGTCATAATCTTATGATAGAGAAGGGGCTTTATACTCAGGTTACAAGAGATGAGCGGTTTTGTGTTTATTTCAAAAACATTCTTGAAAACAAGAGGCCCAAGAGGGCCAGTATCGCTCCACAGCCATTTATATAAGGCAAAAAACAAATCTCCAAACAGCCCTGCCCCCTGGTGGCCATGTTTTTTACCAACCACCATGGCTTAAAAGAATCTTGTAGAGTGTCACCCAAGGAATGTTTCTGCAAATTTTTTTGACACTTTTGGAGGAGAGGATATTTTAAGTTTTCACTATAGCCATATAAAGCAAAATAGACCCGCCCTCTGGCGGCCATGTTCTTTGAAAATAGGCATGACACTTTCGGAGAAGAATTTTTTTTAAGTTTTCACTATGGTCATATAAGGCAAAATAGCCCCGCCCTCTGGCAGCTATGTTTTTCGACCAATCAACATGGCTTGAAGGAATCTTATAGAGGGTTGACCAATGAACATTTCTACAAAATTATTTGAAAATCGGCTGAACACCTTCGGAGAAGAAGATTTTTTAAGTTTTCACTTTAGCTATATAAGGCAAAATAGCCCCGCCCCCTGGCGGCCATGTTTTTCAACCAATCAATATTTCTTGAAGGAATCTAATAAAGGGTCACCCAAGGAACATTTCTACAAAATTATTTGAAAATCAGCCTGACACTTTCAGAGAAGAAGATTTTTTAAGCTTTCACCATTTTTTTCTCATGGTTGCCATGGAAACTAGAATTTTGGATGGATCAAAAACAATTTAAGGAATTTAAGAGAGGACATTGAGAGGATGCTTCCTATGAAGTTTGAACCAAATTGGCCAAGTGGTTAGGGAGAAGAAGTTGTTTAAAGGAAAAAGTTAACACATGCACGCACAACAGACAATTCGCCATGACATAAGCTCGACTGGCTTTCAGCCAGTGGAGCTAATGAATAATACTTTGTTATCCATTCCACTGTCCATTGTATTGTGAAATACGTAAAAAATATATTCCGGATACATACATTACTCATCCTACTTACCACAAATTTCAAGATTCGTGGGCAAGCAATAATACCACAACTATTAGAAATCTGGCAATGTATTTTTACCATGCTAATAAAATTAAAGATACTTTTCTTTTCAGCAATGTATAACTATCTATTTTCAAAACAGTTCATGTACATTGATGTAATCAGGTTACTTAAACTGCAGGCTGATCTGAATCTGCACTGATCACATAACACGGGTTGAACCTTTAACCCCACCCACATACAAAAAATCTGGAGCAGAAGATTTTGAAAACAATAAGTTAAAGGAATACGCTCGGCTGAAATTTGAACTATATGACTAAACAGCACTACAGTAATGTATCATTTTGATGTAATTACTTTTTTTTAACATGCTTGCACTACCAAGATATATGCTTTTAAAGTTTGTGTTTTCACGTCGGTATCGATCGCCTATGGGCGCCGCCATCTTTGCTTATAATCAACTTCCTGTGACGTCAGTTACCCACTACCGATTAGCACCGTATGGATTACTAAATTTTCAGATCGCTATCTTATCTTAGGTAGAGGTCAAAATTGGCCGAATGCGTAAAAGGCCAGTCCAAAAAGGCCGATTATGAGGAAGGACCACTTTTTGAAGTTTAATGGTGTAAATATTGTACATGTATGTTTGTTTTAGATTATTAATTCATCATAGTGGGGCGGGCGGTAAATTTATCCGTGTTATTATTGATTACAGTTTGCTTTGAATGTTTATTTTAACTTCCGTAATTAGATAATTTGAGAAGTTTGAGAACGTAATTGCCATTAATTTATTGAATAAGATAATAGAGATGTTTGAGAACGTTATTGCCGTTAATTTAATTTATCAGGTAAAAAAAGGCGATGGAAGGTAAACAAAAACACGACCTTGGCATGTGTAAAAGACATTAGAAATTAGGAAATTCTATAAAGTATACTATAATCATTGCAAACATTTGAAAACATAATGGTAATGTTGAAAACATTACGGTAAAAGGAGAAACTGCTAATTTTGAGCAATGTCTCCTTTATTCACAATGTTTTTCAAAAGTCGTCTGCTACAAACGCGTCTTCAACAAGAAAATGGTCGACGTGTTCAATAAAAGGGTAAATTCATTTTTTTATATTTGACCAAACTTTCAAAAGATTTATTTGTTTGTTAAAGAATGAATTGTAAAATAATTTCTCACAAACCTGCATAAAAATCCCTTATAATCCAAATAAAATCGTCCAATTTCAGAAACACAAAAGGTCACAGATTTTAACACCGAATATTGGGAGAGCCTATGGGAAATGCTAACGTCATAGCGCGTGATGATTTTACTCAAATGAGCCGCGTCATCACAAATTCCGCATTTGGATAGTTTCAGTGTTAATTTCATAATAAGATCAAATTGCATATATGTGTGGTATTTTTTTGGTCATGAATCTTCCCAAGAAACTTACAGTGTGATTCACAATTAAAAAGCAAACACAACAATTGAAATAAAACAAAATGGGGTGCAAATAAAACATAATGGACAGTTTGGACAATTAACCCTTTCCCACATACGGCAAATCTGCACCAAACCATCTAGGCAAAACTGTGTACAAAACTGTTATAGTTGATTAGATTTTGACACTATTTCAACAATTTTCAATCATGTCACGGCGGCCGTGTTCACCTTCCAATGTGTATATGTCTTTATTACAACAGTACAACCTGTATGGTATCATATAGAAATTAAGAAGGAAACAATGTGTCAAAAGGCGTCAATCACTAATTAGTTGACTTGCTGTTTATTACCCCTAGTCGGCTGCTGCTTCTGATCAGCAGCATCAAAGCCTCGGCGGTGATTTGTTGGTAGATCATAAGTAGTGTCTGATTGCTACCGGAAATATAATTGGGTTTTATGACCTTTAATTGGTTTTCAATAAAGAACGGTACAATGTTTTTAATTTTCGATTAATCTGTGAATTATGCCTTTTGTCACAACGTTTACAACTTTATTTATACATGTATTTGCTGTCATAGAGATTGTAGTGTTGTGTGGAGTGCCGGTGTCGTATAGTATAATGACCCCCCCGCGGTTAAATGACCCACGGATCGTTTTACCGCTATTGTAAAATGCCCCCCCCCCTATTTTTTCTGTGTTATTCCTTTTTTAATGTAGTATTTTCAATAATTCAGTGCACAATAGCATGTTTGGAAACACAATATAGCGTGACCAGTCAATTATGATAAACTTAAAATAATTAAGATGTGTGTGTGTGTCGGGGGTCACTTTACCATGGCCATAGTAAAATGACCCCCCCTATATGTTTCACTGTATACTATTTCATTGTACTTTTTATAATTACAAAGTCAACAAGAGGCCCAAGAGGGCCAGTATCGCTCCACGGCCATAAGGCAAAAATCAAATCTCCAAACAGCCCTGCCCCCTAGTGGCCATATTTTTTACCAACCACCATGGCTTAAAGGAATCTTGTAGAGTGTCACCCAAGGAATGTTTCTGCAAAATTATTTGAAAATCGGCCTGACACTTTCGGAGGAGAAGATTTTTTAAGTTTTCACAATAGCCATATAAGGCAAAATAGCCCCACCCCATGGCGGCCATATTTTTGAACCAATCAACATGGCTTGAAGGAATCTGATAGAGGGTCACCCAAAGAACATTTCTACAAAATTATTTGAAAATCTGCTCAACACTTTCGGAGAAGAAGATTTTTTAAATTTTCACTATGGTCATATAGAGCAAAATAGCCCCGCCCTCTGGCGGCCATATTTTTCGACCAATCAACATGGCTTGAAGGAATCTGATAGAGGGTCACCCAATGAACAGATTCTACAAAATTATTTGAAAATCGGCTGAACACTTTCTGAGAAGAAGATTTTTTAAGTTTTCACTATGGTCATATAAGGCAAAATAGCCCCGCCCTCTGGCGACCATGTTTTTCGATCAATCAACATTTCTTGAAGGAATCTAATAAAGGGTCACCCAAGGAACATTTCTACAAAATTATTTGAAAATCGGCCTGACACTTTCAGAGAAGAAGATTTTTTAAGTTTTCACTATTTTTTTCTTTTGGTTGCCATGGAAACCAGAATTATGGATGGATAAAAAAACAAGAGGCCCAAGAGGGCCAGTATCGCTCCACGGCCATAAGGCAAAAATAAAATCTCCAAACAGCCCTGCCCCGTGGTGGCTATTTTTTTTACCAACCACCATGGCTTAAAGGAATCTTGTAGAGTGCAAAATTATTTGAAAATATGCCTGACACTTTCGGAGGAGAAGATTTTTTAAGTTTTCACTATGGTCATATAAGTCAAAAAAGCCCCGCCCTCTGGCGGCCATGTTTTTCGACCAATCAACATGGCTTGAAGGAATCTGATAGAGGGTCACCCAATGAACATTTCTACAAAATTATTTGAAAATCGGCTGAACACTTTCGGAGAAGAAGATGTTTTAAGTTTTCACTATAGCTATATAACGCAAAAAAGCCCCGCCCCCTGGCGGCCATGTTTTTCGCCCAATCAACATTTCTTGAAGGAATCTAATTAAGGTTCACACAAGGAACATTTCTACAAAATTATTTGAAAATCGGCCTGACACTTTTGGAGGAGAAGATTTTTTAAGTTTGCTCTTTAGCCATATAGGCAAAATAGCCCCGCCCTGTGACGGCCATGTTTTTTTACCAATCAACATGGCTTGAAGGAATCTGATAGAGGGTCACCCACGGAACATTTCTACATAATTATTTGAAAATCTGCTGAACACTTTTTGAGAAGAAGATTATTTAAGTTTTCACTATAGCTATATAAGGCAAAAAAGCCCCGCCCCCTGGCGGCCATGTTTTTCGCCCAATCAAAATTTCTTGAAGGAATCTAATGAAGGGTCACCCAAGGAACATTTCTACAAAATTATTTGAAAATAGGCCTGACACTTTCGGAGAAGAAGATTTTTTAAGTTCTCACTATTTTTTTCTTTCGGTTGCCATGGAAACCAGAATTTTGAATGGATCAAAAAAAATTGAAGGAATTTAGTAGAGGACATTGAGAGGATGCTTCCCATGAAGTTTCAACCAAATTGGCCAAGTGGTTAGAGAGAAGAAGTCGTTTAAAGGAAAAAGTTAACGCGCGCACGCACGCACGCACAATTCGCCATGACATAAGCTCGACTGGCTTTCAGCCAGTGGAGCTAAAAATTAAGGAATTTAAGAGAGGACATTGAGAGGATGCTTCCTATGAAGTTTCAACCAAATTGGCCAAGTGGTTAGTGAGAAGAAGTCGTTTAAAGGAAAAAGTTTACGCACGCACGCACAACGGACAATTCGCCATGACATAAGCTCGACTGGCTTTCAGCCAGTGGAGCTAATAATAAACTGTATTGATTTAAAATTTAGTTTTATCGGTGAATTATAATAAAACAAGAGGGCCATGATGGCCCTGGAATCGCACCTGATTTTTTTTTTTTTACTTTAGCTATATAAGCCCCGCCCCCTGGCGGCCATAGTTTCCGACCAATCAACTTGGCTTGAAGGAATCTGATAGAGGGTCACCCTAGGAACATTCCTACAAAATTATTTGAAAAATCGGCCTGACACTTTTGGAGAAGAAGATTTTTTTAAGTTTTCACAATAGCCATATAAGGCAAAATAGACCCGCCCCCCCTGGCGTCCATGTTTTTTTACCAATCAACATGGCTTGAAGGAATTTGATAGAGGGTTATCCAAGGAACATTTCTACAAAATTATTCGAAAATCGGCCCGACACATTCGGAGGAGAAGATTTTTTAAGTTTTCACTATAGCCATATAAGGCAAAATAGCCCCGCCCCCTGGCGGCCATGTTTTTTGACCAACATGGCTTGAAGGAATCTGATAGAGGGTCATCCAATGAGCATTTCTACAAAATTATTTGAAAATCTGCCAACCAGTTTGGGAGAAGAAGATTTTTTAAGTTTTCACTATAGCCATATAATGCAAAATAGCCCCGCCCCCCTGGCGGCCATGTTTTTCGACAAATCAACATGGCTTGAAGGAATCTGACAGAGGATTATCCAAGGAACATTTCTACAAAATTATTTGCAAATCTGCCAACCAGTTTGGAAGAAGAAGAATTTTTAAGTTTTTTTCATTTCGTTGCCATGGAAACCAGAATTATGCATGGATCCCAAAAATTTGAAGGAAATCTGGTGAGGTCATTTCAAGTTTGTAGCTATTTCCATGTCCGAGATTTTGCTTCAACCAGAAACTTTAACCAAAATGTTGACGGACAGACAGACAGACAGACAGACGGGCAATAGGAAGGTGAAGGTGAAGAGTTATCATGGAAATCAAAAGAACATGTTAGTGGCTACACACAGACCAATTTTCAAGTTTGTAGCTCTTTCCATGTCTGAGATTTTGCTTAACCAGAAACTTTAACCATTTTGCCTAACCTAAAACTTTAACCAAAATGTTGACGGACAGACAGACAGACAGACAGACAGACGGACAGACGGACATCGCCAATCTATAGACCGGAATTGCTTAAGCAATCCGGCCAATAAAAAGGAATTTGGAGGGGGGGGGGTCACTTTATCATGGCCATAGTAAAATGACCCCCCTATTTTGTTCATCTTATACCATTTCATTGTACTATTTATAATTACAAAGTCAATAATAAACTGTATTGATTTAAAATTTAGTTTTATCGGTGAATTATAATAACAAGAGGGCCATGATGGCCCTTGAATCGCTCACCTGATTTTTATTTTTTTTTCACTTTAGCTATATAAGCCATGCCCCCTGGCAGCCAGTTTCCGACCAATCAACTTGGCTTGAAGGAATCTGATAGAGGGTCCTAGGAACATTTCTACAAAATTATTTGAAAATCGGCCAGATACTTTTGGAGGAGAAGATTTTTTAAGTTTTCACTATATCCATATAATGCAAAATAGCCCTGCCTACTGGCGGCCATGTTTTTTGACAAATCAACATGGCTTGAAGGAATCTGAAAGTGGGTCATCCAAGGAACATTTCTACAAAATTATTTGAAAATCGGGCCGACACTTTTGGAGAAGAAGATTTTTTAAGTTTGCACTATAGCCATATAAGGCAAAATAGACCCGCCCCCCCCCCTGGCGGCCATGTTTTTCGACCATTCAACATGGCTTGAAGGAATCTGATAGTGGGTCACTTAAGGAACATTTCTACAAAATTATTTGAAAATCTGCCAACCAGTTTGGGAGAAGAAGATTTTTTAAGTTTTCACTATAGCCATATAAGGCAAAATAGCCTCGCCCCCATGGCGGCCATGTTTTTCGTTCAATAAGATGTATAAAACAATTAAATATAGGGAGTCATTTTACAGGGGGGACATTTTAGTATGGCCATGGTAAAATGACCCCCCTCTCCCACTTTTTTTTTTTTTACTTATCGTAATTCACTGGTCATACTTAATTTTGATTCCAAAGATGTATAAAAATAAATAAATATGGGGAGTCGTTTTACAATAGCCATGGTAATATGACCCCCTTTATCATATTTTTTATATTTGATCATATTTCATTGGTGACACTAGTTTTTCTTTCCATACCATCTATTATGCTTAAATAATTGCAAACAGTACATTAAACAAGAGGGCCATGATGGCCCTGGAATCGCTCACCCTCACCTGATTTTTTTTTCCACTTTAGCTATATAAGCCCCGCCATCTGGCGGGCATAGTTTCCAACCAATCAACTTGGCTTTAAGGAATCTGATAGAGGGTCACCCTAGGAACATTTCTACAAAATTATTTGAAAATCGGCCTGACACTTTTGAAGGAGAAGATTTTTTAAGTTTTCACTATAGCAATAAAAGGCAAAATAGCCCCGCCCCCTGGCGGCCATGTATTTTGACCAATCAACATGGCTTGAAGGAATCTGATAGAGGGTCATCCAAGGAACATTTCTACAAAATTATTTGAAAATCGGCCCGACACTTTTGGAGGAGAAGATTTTTTAAGTTTGCACTATAGCTATATAAGGCAAAAAAGCCCAGCCCCCCCTGGCGGCCATGATTTTCGACCAATCAACATGGCTTAAAGGAATCTGATAGCGGGTCATCCAAGGAATATTTCTACAAAATTATTTGAATATCGGCCTGACACTTTTGGAGGAGAAGATTTTTTAAGTTTTCACTATAGCCATATAAGGCAAAATAGCCCCGCCCCCCCCCCCCCCCCCTGGTGGCCATGTTTTTTGACCAATCAACATGGCTTGAAGGAATCTGATAGAGGGTCACCCGAGGAACATTTCTACAAAATTATTTGAAAATCGGCCTGACACTTTCGGAGGAGAAGATTTTTTAAGAATTTTGAAGTTTTTTCATTTCGTTGCCATGGAAACCAGATTTCTGCATGAATCCCGAACATTTTAAGGAATTCTGGTGAGGACATTGAGAGGATGCTTTCTGTGAAGTTTCATCCCAGTTGACCCACCGGTTACAGAGGAGAAAATGTTGCCGGACGCCGGACATAGGGCGATCACAATAACTCACCTTGAGCACTTCGTGCACAGGTGAGCTAAAAAGGATTCAGATGAAAATGTTAGGGGGGGTCATTTTACTATGGGGGGGGTCATTTTACCATAGCGGTAAAATGACCCGCCGGTCATCTTACCATATAGTAAAATGACACCGGTGTAAGAAAGTCTTGATAGGCATGGCCGAAAATTGTTTTTGCTTTTGAGCAGTACAGTAAGCCTCTGCAGATGCATCTTGACGAAAAACCGACCATACAAATATGCAATTTGATCTTATTGGCAATTCACAATATGACCTCCGAATTGCGATTTGTGTGTGATGTGGCTCATTTGTGTAAAATTCCAAACCTATGCTGTACTCATTCTTCATAAACTTTCCAGTGTCTTGTATTTGGAGGTAATGAATTGTGGTAAAATACATTCAACTAAAAACAAGTAACGATTTTAGAAATTGGACGATTTCATTTGGAATTAAAAGGGATATTTAAGCAGGTTTAAAAAAAATTCTTCAATATATAATATAAAAGTTTTACAACAAAAATCCTTTTGGAAATTTTGTCAAAATTAACAATTTCAATTCTTCCTTTTCAACATACACCAAATCTGCAGCAGATGAATACTATGGAAAATCTCTTTACCGTCAACTTCAGAGTATGTAGGGAAGAGATCGAATTATGTCTGCTCAAAAGACTCGCCGACAGATCCTATTACAGTAGCGTCCGACCACTACCGGAAATTTGATTGTTTCTACCAAAACGACGCTTTATTATGTCTAACGAGCTTTGAAATCATAACAAACAACTGTCAAATATATAATCGAGTGAAATTATTGTATAAATAAATGTTAACACACATATATTTAATTGGCTGATATATATTACACAAGTCAAGTTCGTGTTTTCTATCCACCTACTATGGTTGGATACTATTTACTATAAAACTTTATATAGAGCTAGTAATAATATAATGTAATGCTTGGAATTTCATTTTGAATAATTGAAGTTTAGGTTTGTAAACTTCCGGGGTTAATTTTCTTACGAAAAAGTATATTTTGTATTCCCTTTATAGTACCGCAGTCGTTCATTAGCTTACTCTACTTGTATGGGACATAGTGGGTAAATGACGTCACGATTCTTTTCAGAAAGTCTCGAGACATTGCGATATGTAAACAATGGCCGCGCTCATGCTGCGCACCGATCAGCACAAATAGTCATCTTTAAATAGTAATATCTTCATTATTAGTTGTATGTTAATGAAATGCATAGTAAATAAATGTTCATTAAGTCAATATTTTTCAATTCAAAGCGAGTTTTTTTCAGCCGAGCGTATTCCTTTAAGAATACAGAAACTCTCTTAAAATGAAAGAACATTTATCAAATAAAGTTGAAAACATTGTGACAAAAGTCGTCAACTGCAGAGGCATTAGAAAGCATCTGTATGAAGGAAAGAGATAGGCATGGAACACTCATTTTATCATTTTGTGTGTGTAATCGCATTTTATTTACCATGCTCAACAAAATTTATATATTCATACTGACAAACTAAACAACTGATATAAAAGTGATCCAGTGTGTATATTTTTTTTTATATAAATATTGTAAAGTTATATTAACTACAGAAATAAACATATCTCAATCATAAGCCTATACAAGAGGGCCATGATGGCCCTTGAATCGCTCACCTGATTTTTTATTTTTTTTTTCACTTTAGCTATATAAGCCTCGCCCCCTGGCAGCCATAGTTTCCGACCAATCAACTTGGCTTGGAGGAATCTGATAGAGGGTCACCCTAGGAACATTTCTACAAAATTATTTGAAAATCGGCCAGATATTTTTGGAGGAGAAGATTTTTTAAGTTTTCACTATAGCCATATAATGCAAAATAGCCCTGCCTACTGGCAGCCAAGTTTTTTGATCAATCAACATGGCTTGAAGGAATCTGAAAGTGGGTCATCCAAGGAACATTTCTACAAAATTATTTGAAAATCGGGCTGACACTTTTGGAGAAGAAGATTTTTTAAGTTTGCACTATAGCCATATAAGGCAAAATAGCCCGCCCCCCCCCTGGCGGCCATGTTTTTCGACCAATCAACATGGCTTGAAGGAATCTGATAGAGGGTCACCCAAGGAACATTTCTACAAAATTATTTGAAAATCGGCCTGACACTTATGGAGGAGAAGATTTTTTAAGTTTTCATTATAGCCATAAAACGCAAAATAGCCCCGCCCCCTGGCGGCCATGTTTTTTGACCAATCAACATGGCTTGAAGGAATCTGATAGAGGATCACCCAAGGAACATTTCTACAAAATTATTTGAAAATCGGCCTGACACTTTTGGAGGAGAAGATTTTTTAAGTTTGCACCATAGTCATATAAGGCAAAATAGCCCCGCCCCCCTGGCGGCCATGTTTTTCGACCAATCAACACGGCTTGAAGGAATCTGATAGAGGGTCATCCAAGGAACATTTCTACAAAATTATTTGAAAATCTGCCAACCAATTTGGGAGAAGAAGAATTTTGAAGTTTTTTCAGTTCCGTTGCCATGGAAACCAGAATTTCGCATGGATCCCAAAAATTTGAAGGAATTCTGGTGAGGTCATTGAGAGGATGCTTTCTGTGAAGTTTCATCCCAATTGACCCACTGGTTACTGAGGAGAAGAAGTTGACGCACGACGGACGACGGACGACGGACGCCGGACAAAAGGCGATCACAATAACTCACCTTGAGCAAAGCTCAGGTGAGCTAAAAAAAAGTAGAGACATCTTTTTCAAGTAATTCATAGAATGTAATGTTTATAAAACAATGATTTTAATTGAAAGTAATAAATCAATCTCACATGTCTTTTAAGTTCTCTCTTTAATTGGTCCAGTCTAGCACCTGATGCCTCTATCTCACTCAACTTCTTGTTAATGTCTTTAATCTTCGTAGTGTTCTCCGTCTGTTTTGAGAAATTAATTATTATTTGCATCTTTTTTTGTTTTTTTTCAAAACACGCTTCTTATCCTTTTTCAGCAAATGACTGTAAAAACATCTAGGAAGAATTATGGAAATCTCTATAAGAGAAAATTAATCATTGAAAAGAGTTGTAAATATTGTTTTGCAAAAGGGAAATTGCTATTCATGAATAATTTCTCACTTTTCCACAATGATTTCTAATGTCCTGCTGCAGAGGTTTTAAAATGTGTCTACATATGGGAAAGGGTTAGGAGTCATGATGTTATTGCATGGTTTGCCCTGAAACAAGTTTCTAGATAATAAAAGACTAGCTATCACAGATATTTTAAAATGGTTGTTAAACGCAGACACAATGTCAAGGAGGATTGGTTCACAAGTACAATATTTGTAGATAAGACAACATTTTATATGTACCATCATATTCTTTTTCATCCTTTCACTCTGTTCCAGTTGTGTTTTTGTATCTCTTAATTCATCTATCTTGGTCTGAATTTCTCTCTCTCCTTCTTCATAGCTTATCTGGAATTACAACACAGAATATGTATTACAAATAATTGATAGAATTCTAGCATTACATACCCTTTCCCATTTACAACACATAAGTATCCGTTGAACTTGAAATCATCTAGGCAAATATCAGAAAAATCTCAAAACATAATAGTTTATTCATGAAAAGTTCAAACATTTGTTACAAAAGAAGAGATTGCTCTTTAGTCATGATTGTATAAAAATGTTAGCACCATCAAATTGAATTCTTTCGATTTAATTTTTGCTTTCTAAAACTAAATCTTAAAACTCTTCAGCCATTATGCACCAGACAACTTTGATAACATTGCTGTAGACTATGATATATACTGAAACAAGCAATACCTCCTTTTCCCAAATTAACGTACATATTTTATATTAAACCTTTCCCACATGCAGATTCAGTTTGATGCAATGTTAGACAACATTGTGGAAAAGAAGAAAATCCATTTCTCCTTTTGCTACAATGTTTTAAACTTGATTCAATAATTATAATTTTATTTCATAGAGATGTTCTCAAAGTCGTCTGCTTCAGATGTGTTGTATATGGAAGCTTGTTAAGTAAAAGGTATAACAAGAGCACCGCGTACGGCACAGACGCTCGACTGATAGGGAGAAAACAGAAAAAAGCTAAGCTGAACAAAAAACCTTAACCGGACAACCAGCCGCCGCCGCAAACAAAAAACCTTAACAAGACGAATACGCCAGGGTCATGACAATAACTCTTGTTTTTTCAAAAGTCGAGATTAAAAAGGTTTATAATACCTTAATTTCTCTGGCATTTGTCATCATTGTTTCTAGTTTTTTCTGCATGCTCTTCAAAAACACTTGATATTTGTCATCTGTTATCATACCAGCAAGTCCTACCAAAGTAAAAGGAAGGAATATACATAACCGTTCAACGGGAAAACCAACATTATGGACTCTGCGTAATGTTTCGACCCAGATCAGCCTGTGCAGTCCACACAGGCTAATCAGGGCCTACACATTCTGTCTCAGGGTGAAAGAGGTATAGAGTAATGTTTCCTGAAACAGAAAATGCACAGGAGGCGAAAAGTGTCTGTCCGGGTTAGCCTGCTCAGCATGCTTAGTCTGAAACGGGTCGATACGCAGATTCCACAAGGTTGGTTTTCTTGTGAAATGGCTCCAATATATATATACAATTTAATAATAATATTTGTTTGTTGTTGCATGATTGAAAATATGTAGACTGCAACTGTTCATTAAAGAAATAAGAGGACCAGGCTGGTCACCTGATACTTATTATAACTTAAAAAGTTTTCAATGTTCTAACTCTAGACATATAAGGAAACCAAGACCCACCTCTTGGCTGCAATGTTTTTACATGGATCAGATTAATTTGAACACTCTTGGTAGAGGGTCACTCAACGGACAATTATGCTAAATAAAATATGGCCATTAGTTTTATTCAAGAAGATTTTTAAAGTTTGAACTATATAACATAATTTCCAGTGCATCCTACACACATTTACAATAAATTTAAACTTACTGTCATATATTCAATGCATTCTGGTGAAGATATACACTATTTTTTATGCAAACCATTCTTTTTTAAAAGGAAAAACTGTTTATCAGAAACTATTTTGCCATACCTTCAAATTCATATTCTGTTGCATATTCATGTATTGATTTGTCTCTTTTCTTTATATTTTCTTCATGTCTCTGTAAAGTTAGATAGAACTTATTGTAGAAAAACTGTGTTGAAAAATTGTCTATATCTATTTGTGGCTATTTAGTAAAAAATTAACGAAAATAAAGATAAATGTAATTTCCACTGATTCAAGTTGTTTTTTATGTCAGTATCTTCGGTATCTCCAGATTTGAAAACATGGTGTCAAAAGAAGAGATTGTTCAAAACCAGCGATTTCTCTTTTTGTCACTATGTCTTTAATTCTATTAAATTATTGCACTTTCATTTAAAAGAAGTTCCCAAAAAATTTGGGTATGTTTCAAAGTCGTCTGCTGGAGAGTTGTTGCATGTGGGAAATGGCTTAAGATGTTTCCAACTTGAAAATAATTACATTTAATATCCGTAAGACTTGGAAAACATAGTGACAAAACCTGAAAAATATCCATAAAAGATAGCTTTATTGTTAAATAAAGTTGAAAACATTGAGGCCAAAGGCAATTTCACCTTTGGCCACAATGTTTTCTGCTTCTATTGCATTAAAATGTGTCTGCATCTTGGAAAGGGTTTAATAAAAACAGATTTGTTGTATGTGGGAAGAGGTTACAGATGACTTAAAATGTAGCAGAGGACATAATGGAATAGACAAGAAACCGCTGAAGACGGTAAGGCCGGATTGTCGGCAATTTGACCTTGAAAATCGAGAAACCAAGGTCACGGTCAAAGTAACCATAGAAATCAATAGAACTTGTTACTGGTTACCTTCAGGCAAAGTTTCATGTTTGTTACCCTTTCCAGTGCTGAGATTTTGCCTCAACCTGAAACTTTAACCAAAATGTTGACGGACATACAGACAGACATCGCCAATCTATAGACCGGAATTGCTTGAGCAATCCGGCCCAAAAATTGCTCAAAACAAGCAATTTTTCTCCTTCCAGCTTCCTTTCAACTCTAAACAGTAATATATATATTTTCATTTACAGCATTTTTCCATAGTTTTGCCTAGATGCACAATATAAGTCTACTGCAGGTTTTTTGTATATGGTGAAAGTATTAAAGCAGACAACTCCAAAAATAAACTAGAAATATCACTGAAGATGATAAATACCCCCAAAACAGCACCTTGACTCAAAAATGGCTTACGACCGACCAACAAAAGGGCCATAACTCTGTAAACAAGAAAAAGTAACAAAGGGCAATAACTCTGTATTTAGATTAAATAGAGTTATGGTTTCTGTACACTGCACTTCCTCTCAATGTGTTGTATCATCCTATGAAGTTTTATTAAATTCCAACAATTAGTTTTAAAGTTATGCTCCGGACAAGACTCTACGAATATGAAAAAGTAACAAAGGGCAATAACTCTGTCATTATGTAAAGTAGAGTTATGTTTCTTGTACACTGCACTTCCTCTGATTATGCTCTACCATTATATGTAGTTTTATTAGATTCCATCTATTAGTTATTAAGTAATTATACGGACAAGAAAAAGTAACAAAGGGCAATAACTCGGTATTTAGATTAAATAGAGTTATGGTTCCTGTACACTGCACTTCCTCTCAATGTGTTGTATCATCCTATGAAGTTTTAATAAATTCCAAGAATCAGTTTTAAAGTTATGCTCTGGACAAGACTCTACGAATAAGAAAAAGTAACAAAGGGCAATAACTCTGTAATTATGTAAATTAGAGTTATGGTTCTTGTACACTGCACTTCCTCTGATTATGCTCTACCATTGTATGCAGTTTTATTAGATTCCATCTGTTAGTTATTAAGTAATTCTCCGGACAAGAAAAAGTAACAAAGAGCAATAACTCTTTATTTAGATTAAATAAGAGTTATGGTTCCTATACACTGCACTTCCTCTCAATGTGTTGTATCATCCTATGAAGTTTTATTAAATTCCAACAATTAGTTTTAAAGTTATGCTCCGGACAAGACTCTACGAATAAGAAAAAGTAACAAAGGGCAATAACTTTGTATTTAGATAAAATAGAGTTATGGTTCCTGTACACCGCACTTCCTCTCAACGTGTTATATCATCCTATGAAGTTTCGTTCAAACCCTATGTTGCATTGTTAAGATATGGTCCGGACAAAATATGGCTTCCGACCGACCGACCGATCGACACAGTGACTCCTATATACCCCCCCAAAACTTTGTTTTTTGGGGGTATAAATATCAGGTAAAAGGTGAAAAAGGCAAAAACTAGAGATTGCTTTTTTGAAAAAGCGGTTGTCTCCCCATTTGTGTGGTCTTAGGGGAGGAAAAGAAATGATGGAGATGAATTTTGTAGTTTTGGACTGGAGATGAAGCAACAGTGACAATCCTCAGTTATTGAGTGGAAACCATTTTTCAGCTGAAGGTTACCATGACCTTGGCCTTTGACCTAGTGACCTCAAAATCAATAGCGGTCATTTTCTGGTGGTGACCAACCTGCACACCAAGTATGAAGTTCCTGGGCCCAAGCAATCTTCAGTTATTGAGCGTAAACCATTTGAAGTTCCTGGGCACAAGCGTTATTGAATAAAAACATTTTTCAGCTGAAGGTTACTGTGACCTTGACGTTTGACCTTCTGACCTCAAGATCAAACAAATTCAATAAAGGTCCTCTACTGGTTAGGACCAACCTGCACACCAGATAAGAAGTTCCTCAACATAAGCATTCTTTAGTTATTGAGCGGAAACCATTTTTCAACTGAAGGTTACCATAACCTTGACCTTTGAGCTAGTGACCTCAAAATCAATAGAGGTCATCTGCTGAAGGTGACAAACCTGCACACCAAGTATTAACTTCCATGGCCAAAGTATTCTACAGTTATTAAGCAAAAACAATGTTTCAGCTCATTGTTACTGTGACCTTGATATTTGATCTTGTGACCTCAAAATCAAACAAAAAATCAATAAGGATCATCTACTGGTTAGGACCAACCTGCACACCAGGTATAAAGTTCCTCGACATGAGCATTCTTAAGTTATTGAGCGGAAACCATTTTTTACCTCACAAGGTCACCATGACCTTGACCTTTGACCTTTTGTTATCAAAATCAATAGAGGTCAGCTACTGGTTATGACCAACCTGCATACCAAGTATGAAGTTCCTACGCCCAAGTGTTCTTCAGTTATTGAGCGGAAACAAGTGTGACGGACAGAAAGACGGACGGAACGGGCAAAAACAATATGTCACCCCCATGTATGGAGGAGACATAAAGTCACATAATAAATCGATAAGGACATCGACTGTTTACAAACCTCTGCTTCTTGACCGAGTCTTCCAACCTCGATCAATATGGAGGATTTTTCTCTATCCAACTTGTCCGCTTGCCTTCCAAGTTCAGCATTTCTTTGTTCAAACTGTATCAATATATGGATCCTTAATAAATTATTTGTCCTTCATCACATCTTTTTTAAAACTATATATTTGATAGTCAACTTTCAATTTTTTTTATCTATAAATATTTTAAAATATGAAAAGTAACAATGGAACTTATCATGCATTTATGTATCCAAAACAAAATTCACTGTAGTATATTAATTTGTATATATCTTTCTTTTTCTTTGAAAGAGTCTTCAGATAAGCAACTCGCACATAACTCCTAATAGAAAGTCTTGATGATGAGGGTACAGATCTTTTTGGCAAGCAAAACAGTTAACCCTTTCCAAAATACAACAGGACCCTGTAGCCTAGCGGTTAAAACATCCACTCTGTGTGCAAGAGGTTGATGGTTCAAATCTCATTGGCAACCGTGGGGTCCGCTGTGATATGGCATGTTGGTTAACTGCCAGCTAGTTAAATTAAAGAAACCGAATGCACTTCTGTCTGGTGCCTGGCCAAAAAGATAGGACTTGCGAGGTAAAAAAATGTGGCTTTTTGAAAACATAGTGACAAAAGAATATATTGCTCAAAACAAGCAATTTCTCCTTTTGCTACAATGTTTTCCCCTTTTAGTCATAGGTTATCCATTCAATTATAGAGATTTTCTATTTTTTTACAAAATATGTGCAAAGTCGTCTGTTACAGAATTGTCGAAAGAGGGAATGTGTTAAGGATAAAGGTGTTTCATAGTCAGAAATGACTGGCCCTTTCGACTTCGAAATCCATGTAGAAAAGTGTTAATATAGAGCAGACCTCTTTCAGTGTTTGCTGTCTTTCCTCGAGTTTGTCTTTGAATTCAGCCAGTGTTCTCTTCAGTTCTTCATCAGTGCCTGTAACAAATGAGGTCTTTTATTTACCTTCTAAATATTCTTAATACTATTTTATTTCTTTACCCTTTACAACCTGCATACACATTCTGACGCATCTGCAGCAGATGACTCTTGAAAGAGAGTAAATGTAAGAAAGTAAGCGATCATAATGAGCAATTTCTCCTTTTGCCACAATCTTTTAAACTCTTTCAAACAATTACAGATTGATTTAAAGAGATTTTTAAGTTTCTTTTCCAGACGTTTTCAAAATTATCTGCTGCAGACTTGATGTAATTGGGAAATGTTTTTTTTTTACAAAGTAGCATTATGTCTGATAGCCTTAACCCTTTCCCTCATACGACAATTTTGCAGCAGACGACTTTAAACATGTTTTGCCAAAAAATAGAAAATCTTTATAATTGAATGGATAACCTATGACTAAAAGTGGAAAACATTGTGGCAAAAGGAGAAATTGCACGTTTTGTGCAATTTCTTCTTTTGTCACTATGTTTTCAAACAGCCGTCTGCTGCAGAGGCGTCAGAAAGCGTTTATATGAGGGAAAGGGTTAAACATGTTATTTATACGTTCTTAAATTATGTTGCTTTGGAATTTAGAAAGTATTCAAATTATAATTAGAACGCATTTACAAGAGCACCGCGGGGCAAACACCAACTCTCATCTGTTTTTTCTAAGTTGAAACAAGAGGGCCATGATGGCTCACCTGATTTTTTATTTTTTTTTCACTTTAGCTATATAAGCCTCGCCCCCTGGCAGCCAGTTTCCGACCAATCAACTTGGCTTGAAGGAATCTGATAGAGGGTCACCTTAGGAACATTTCTACAAAATTATTTGAAAGTCGGCCAGATACTTTTGGAGGAGAAGATTTTTTAAGTTTTCACTATAGCCATATAATGCAAAATAGCCCTGCCTACTGGCGGCCATGTTTTTTGACCAATCAACATGGCTTGAAGGAATCTGAAAGTGGGTCATCCAAGGAACATTTCTACAAAATTATTTGAAAATCGGGCCGACACTTTTGGAGAAGAAGATTTTTTAAGTTTGCACTATAGCCATATAAGGCAAAATAGCCCCGCCCCCCCATGGCGGCCATGTTTTTCGACCAATCAACATGGCTTGAAGGAATCTGATAGAGGGTCACTTAAGAAACATTTCTACAAAATTATTTGAAAATCTGCCAACCAATTTGGGAGAAGAAGAATTTTGAAGTTTTTTCGGTTTCGTTGCCATGGAAACCAGAATTTTGCATGGATCCCAAAAATTTGAAGGAATTCTGGTGAGGTCAATGAGAGAATGCTTTCTGTGAAGTTTCATCCCAATTGACCCACTGGTTACTGAGGAGAAGATGTTGAAGATTTTTTAAGTTTTCAATTTGGCCATATAAGGCAAAATAGCCCCGCCCCCTGGCGGCCATGTTTTTTGACCAATCAAAATGGCTTGAAGGAATCTGATAGAAGATTACCCAAGGAACATTTCTACAAAATTATTTGAAAATCGGCCTGACACTTTTGGAGAAGAAGATTTTTTAAGTTTGCACTATAGCCATATAAGGCAAAATAGCCCCGCCCCCCCTGGCGGCCATGTTTTTCGACCAATCAACATGGCTTGAAGGAATCTGATAGAGGGTCACCCAAGGAACATTTCTACAAAATTATTTGAAAATCGGCCTTACACTTTCGGAGGAGAAGATTTTTTAAGTTTTCACTATAGCCATATAAGGCAAAATAGCCCCGCCCCCCCTGGCGGCCATGTTTTTCGACCAATCAACACGGCTTGAAGGAATCTGATAGAGGGTCATCCAAGGAACATTTCTACAAAATTATTTGAAAATCTGCCAACCAATTTGGGAGAAGAAGAATTTTGAAGTTTTTTCGGTTTCGTTGCCATGGAAACCAGAATTTTGCATGGATCCCAAAAATTTGAAGGAATTCTGGTGAGGTCAATGAGAGGATGCTTTCTGTGAAGTTTCATCCAAATTGACCCACTGGTTACTGAGGAGAAGAAGTTGACGCACGACGCACGACGCACGACGGACGACGGACGCCGGACAAAAGGCGATCACAATAACTCACCTTGAGCAAAGCTCAGGTGAGCTAAAAAGGGGCATTACTAAATTATTATTAGGTGACCTGGTATTGACATGTGTATTGTTCGTAGTAAAATGTGTACCAAGTTTCATTTGAAAATGTTGAACAGGTTTTGACGACACAGACACCAAGGGTATCACTATTTTTCTTTGAAAAACAGACGAGCTAAAAAGGGTTGGAGAAAACATCTCTTTGATGAAAATGAAATAGAACAATCACACTGATATAATTAAAATGATTTTTAGATATGCCCATTTTTCCTCTTGTAGGCAATGGTAAAAACTGCTTGTTCAACAATTACCATTTGACCTACCATTTTGATCAGCAATAAGATTTAGCGGCTTAATTGAACCTTTCACACATAAGACAAATCTGCAGCAAAAGCCTTTGAGATGCACAAATTTAAACAAGAGCACCGCGTACGGCACAGACGCTCGACTGATAGAGAACAGAAAATAAGCTGAGCAGAACAAAAAAACGGACGACCACGACGATGCCAGGGTCATGACAATAGCTCTCGTTTTTTCAAAAGTCGAGCTAAAAAAGAATAGAATATATTGTTAGAAAATAAGACATTGCTCATCATAAGAAATTTTTCCTCTTCACATGAAAAACGATTTACATGCTATTGTTATAGATAATATTACCTCTTTCGAAACTTCTTATCCAATATATTATGCCGTCATAAATCAACTCTGTGCTCAAATGATGACTATTGATTGTTTAACTTTGAACAATTTACTACGCCAATCAGCTTTTAGAACACAAAGTCTTAGCTGTTCAGTACAGTATTTAGTTTTATAATATATGCTTTATTGGTACATAAAATGGATATCAATGCAAAAATCTATTGGAAATATGAAAAGAAGAAAAATTCATACCTTGATATTCGTTTTTAATTTGGTCTTGGAGTTCATTCGCATGTTTTTCAATTTGTTTCTTTTCACTACTTAGTTTGGCTGAAAAAATAACATAAAAAAGTGAACAAGTATAGCTTGAAAAAACAAATTTCTTTGCTAAATTGTTCCATTTATTTTTCCTATTAATATAAACAAAATTACAGCTTAATTAATTTTAACAAATAAATTAAGTAATGAAATATTTTTTATATTCTTTCAAACCCAAGTTTATAAAATCAACTCATCCAATTGCCATTTTATACTTTTTCAGTGTCAAGTTTGCGGATGTTTCCTGGTGAAATATTGACCAAGTTCAGTGACCAGGGTAGATCCAGGATTAAATTGTGTGAATATGCAGACTTGTCTTGATCTACACTGATCAGAAAGCATCTCATGTTAAAACTGGGGCTGAACAGTTAAATGCATTTAACCCTTTCCCACATACACTAAATCTGAAGCAGACAATTTTGAAAACAACTAAACAAGAGTGCCAGTGCCGCCACAAAATATAAAAATCAAGATTGGTCCTTTTAATTATTTCTTTTAACATGTATCACAAAACTACCATTGGAATCTCTATCAAAATGGCCGAACCGAAAAATGGTAATTTCATGAAAAAAAATCACAAAACTACCATTATGGTAAAACAATCATTTAATGGAAAAGAAACAGAAAACAAAGTATTGGATTGGATTGTTGGAGTTTAATGTCCCATTCAACAAATTATTTCAGTCAGGAAGAAAATAGGATGCATTTAAACAGAGATAGAACCCTATAGAGGCTTCCGATATGAAAGTAGGTCAAATGGCAGTGTCGATATGTATCCTTTTTTCCTTCTGAGCATAACTCTTGCAAAAATCACTCTACTGGATAATCCCTGCTTTATGCACTTCTACCTGTTTGGAAACTTGAGTTGCGTTCTCAAGTGAATATGCTATAGAGACCAAGTTTCGAAAGGCATAACTATTGCAAAAATTGCTGAACCGGAAAATCCCCGCTTCATGCACATCTACCCATTATAGTAATGATATTGACCAAGATTTGAAAAGATTCAGTCAGAAACGTAGGAAGAGTTGCGTTCACAAGCCGCAATACCAATCAGCAACAGAGACTAATTTACAAAGGACATAAATCTTGCAAAAATCAATGAACCGGAAAATCGCCGCTTCATGCACATCTACCCATTATAGTTATGACATTGACCAAGTTTTGAAAAGAATCGGTCAGAAACATAGGAAGAGTTGCGTTCACAAGGCTGCAATATCAATCAGCTACAGAGACTAAGTTACAAGGGACATAAATCTTGCAAAAATCAATGAACCGGACAATCGCCGCTTCATGCACATCTACCCATTATAGTCATGACATTGACCAAGTTTTGAAAAGATTCGGTCAGAAACATAGGAAGAGTTGCGTTCACAAGGCTGCAATATCAATCAGCTGCAGAGACTAAGTTTCAAGGGACAAAAATCCTTCAAAAATCAATGAACTGTAAAATCGCCGCTTCATGCACATCTACCCTTTATAGTAATGACATTGACCAAGTTTTGAAAAGATTCAGTCAGAAACATAGGAGTTGCACAACGTTCACAAGGCTGCAATATCAATCAGCTACAGAGACTAAGTTACAAGGGACATAAATCTTGCAAATATCTATGAACCGGAAAATCGCTGCTTCATGCACATCTACCCATTATAGTATGACATTGACCAAATTTTAAAAGATACAGTCAGAAATGTAGGAGGAGTTGCGTTCACAAGAAATGGACGTACGGACAGACGAACAGACGGAGAAGATGACGCCAATATAAGACCGCCTCCGGCGGCGTATAAAAAATGAAATCCATGCATAATAATTGAAAACAAGAGGCCCATAAGGGCCTATGCTCTACTGGCATTGATCTGGCTTGATTCAAAAGGAACCAATATGTCATCAATATTCAAATACCATCTAAGTTTGGTGAAGATCAGATAGTAAATGGAAGCTCTATTGTGTTCACAAGCTGTATTAAAGCAATTTTGACAATTTCAAGGGCCATAATCCAGCCATGCATGGGTAGATCTGGCCGTTTTTTAGAAATGAACCAAACTCTCATGGATATCTAACTACTGTATAAGTTTGATTGAGATACAATCAAAAACAAGCAAATTCAGAGAATTATGGTCCCCCGCTTTGGGGGTCTTATTGGTTGGGTTGCAACGCTTCCTGGCATATTGTAACTGTCTTTTCTGTCTAGAGAAGGCTTTATTGTTTATAGTAATATGTCAGTTGTATTTGTGAAGTCTAAACAGATTGACCTCATTAAATTATATGGAAAATTAAATCATGGCTGGTTTATTATGAGCAATGTATTACATAGGTCAGAATAAATACTTGGAAGTTGAAATTATCTGCATTTAACATTTTGGAAATGTAGGTCAAAGGTCATGATGAAGGTCACAAGGTCAAAAATATGGGTACTGATGGAAAGGGCTTGTCACAAGGAATACATATGTGAAATATGAGAGCACTACCTCTTATGGTTCAGAAGTTATGATAAAGATTACAATTGTGGAAATGTAGGTCAAAAGGTCAAATATTTGGTACTGATGGAAAGGGCTTGTTGTAAGGAATACACATGTAAAATATGAAAGCAATACTTGTTATGGTTCAGAAGTTATGCTCAAAGTTAACATTTTGGAAATGTAGGTCAAAGGTCATGATGAACGTCACAAGGTCAAACATATGGGTACTGAGTGAAAGGGCTTGTCACAAGGAATACACATGTGAAATATAAAAGCCCTACCTGTAATGGTTCAAAAGTTATGATCAAGGTTAAAGTTTTCAAAATGTATGTCAAAGGTCACGGTCAAAGGTCAGAAGGTCCAAAAATATGATACTGACGAAAAGGTCTTGTCACAATGAATACACATGTGAAATAAAAAAGCCCTACCGGTTATGGTTCAAAAGTTATGATCAAGGTTAATATTTTTAAAATGTAGGTCAAAGGTCAGGGTCAAGGTCACAAGGTCAAAAAAATTGGTATTGATGGAAAGGGGTTGTCACAAGGAATACACATGTGAAATATGAAAGCAGTACCTATTACGGTTCAGAAGTTATGACCAAGGTTAAAGTTTTTGTGACAGCGTGACGGAGGGACTGACGGACTGACGAATGAGATTTAATGTCCCCGACGTTTTACTTCGTAAAGCGGGGGACAATAAGGACAGTATCATGTTAACAAGCCCTATTATAGCAATTTTGACAATTTAAATGGCCATAATTCAGTAATGCATGGGGCGGATCTGGCTTGTTTTCGAAAGGAATCAAGCTCTCATGGATATCTAACTACTGTATAAGTTTGGTTGAGATACAATCAAAAGTAAAGACTGTATCGTGTTAACAAGCTCTTTTATAGCAATTTTGACCATTTCAAGGGCCATAATCCAGTCATGCATGGGCGGATCTGGCACGAATCGCCACGACATAAGCCCTTCTGGCCTTTGGCCAGTAGAGCTAAAAATGTGACAATTGCATAAATTGTTCTTTACGAGCAATTTGTCATTTCGTCAGTGTTTGTCAGCTGCATAAAAATGCCTCTAGAGGTTGGAAAGGGATAAGGACATAAACATGCGTCTAGAGGTGGGATAGGAATAAGGGCATAAACATGCGTCTAGAGGTAGGAAAGGGATAAGGACATAAACATGCGTCTAGAGGTGGGAAAGGGATAAGGACATAAATATGCGTCTAGAGGTAGGAAAGGGATAAGGACATAAACATGCGTCTAGAGGTTGGAAAGGGATAAGGACATAAACATGCGTCTAGAGGTAGGAAAGGGATAAAGACATAAACATGCGTCTAGAGGTAGGAAAGGGATAAGGACATAAACATGCGTCTAGAGGTTGGAAAGGGATAAGGACATAAACATGCATCTAGAGGTAGGAAAGGGATAAGTACATAAACATGCGTCTAGAGGTTGGAAAGGGAAAAGGACATAAACATGTGTCTAGAGGTGGGAAAGGGATAAGGACATAAACATGCGTCTAGAGGTTGGAAAGGGATAAGGACATAAACATGTGTCTAGAGGTGGGAAAGGGATAAGGACATAAACATGCGTCTAGAGGTAGGAAAGGGATAAGGACATAAACATGCGTCTAAAGGTAGGAAAGGGATAAGGCCATAAACATGCGTCTAGAGGTTGTAAAGGGATAAGGACATAAACATGCGTCTAGAGGTGGGAAAGGGATAAGGACATAAACATGCGTCTAGAGGTAGGAAAGGGATAAGGACATAAACATGCGTCTAGAGATGGGAAAGAGATAAGGACATAATAACATGCAACTTACTGATCTCATTACGGATCTCAAATATCTCTGCTGACTGATCTTCGATCTGTTTCAATTTTCCCTTAAAAAGACAACAAAATTTCCCAATAAAATAAAATGTTTTTTCCAAACTTAACTAGATGCGAATGAGCTATTCTATTTGGTGGTTGGGGATTTTTTTCTAATAAATAATGCTAACTAATGCTCCAAAGAAAATAAAAATTATAGAGATGGTATACACTAAAAATTGCTCGTCTTTTTCAATAATTATACACTGGCACTCCTCTATTAAGCTCTCCGTTTTAAAGCGAATCCCGTTATAACACTGGTCTTGCTTGGCTCCCAAACTTTTATTGCATGAAATATGTGGGAATAGATTTATAAATTTTCAAAAACCTAATTTGAAGCTTTGAAACACCAAATACGACTGTTACGTTAATCCACATGTTTGTACAACGCTTTGTTCAACAATAGACAGGTAAAACAATCAATACTGTTATCGAGCGGCTGTTTACATAACGCTTTCAATATTAAAACAAGAGACAGATAAAAAAAAAATTGATATATCGTTATTGAGCGGCCGTTTGCATAATAACAGATATAAAATCGATATGGGTTGTAATTATTGATTGTGCATTACGCTTATTGTGTTCAGTCACCTTTAAACGAGAGCAGCCGTCATGGTGTGACAAACGAACAAACTCGATTTCAAACTCATAATGTAACAAACAACATTCCGTGAACACAACTTGGAAAAACCCCAAAATATACACGTGACCATTCCAGCCAATCGTATTTGTGCAAAATATTGTCTGAATGTCATCCATTTTTTTTCATCTCTGTAGTGAATACAACTTGGGAAAACCCAAAATATACACGTGACTATTCCAGCCAATCGTATTTGCGATATGTATATATTAAAACTATTTAGCTCAAATGTATGCAGTAAACGTCATCAATATTGGGGCCGTTGAATAGGCATGCGCACAAGACATGTATCAATTGTAAACTTCCGCAAATATTGCAAAACAAATCTCGAAAGTTCACTGCAATTAACGCGAATTGTCAAATAAATAATCCTGTAATAGATCGACGATTAGAAATGCGTATTATTCGGTCCAAAAATTTTACTCGCAATAATCTGCTGGTGCCTGAAATCTCACCATGCCAATTGAAATTTGCACTGTGACTTGCAATATTCGTGAGTATGCGAGCTTAAATTCGACCCCTGATACATATATTAAATGTAAAAGAAACAGGTAAATATATGTTGCAAGCTTGTTTTAGCCAAAAACACTATCTCATTGCAATTCAATTAGTGTATGCAGGTGGGTGGGTGGGTTAATGACTCGGCGGATTTTTGGAACAGCGTTATCAATTTAACCCCGTATATATCGCTGTGCAAGACCATGGCTCCCAAGTACAGTGTTATAGAGGAGTGCCAGTGTACTTTTGTTCATAGAGATTTTCCAAATTTTGCTAGGATGTTTTTCAAGTTGTCCGCTGCATATTTAACTATAAAGATAGTCAGGACATCATAGCTGTGACCTTTTGGCAGCCAAAGAAACTTGTTACTCGGAGCAGAACATGTAATCACTATGTACAAGGATGACGTAAGGATCCAAAAAAGTACACAAGGTAAACAGCTTTTTGCGACGGAACAAGTTGTCAGCTGCAGATTTGTTCTATGTGGTTGGTTCTTTGTGGAATAGGGTTTAACCCTTTCCCTCAAACGACAATTCTGCAGCAGATGACTTTGAACATATTTTAATTGAATGGATAACCTATGACTAAAAGTGTAAAACATTGTGGCAAAAGGAGAAATTGCTTGTTTTGAGCAATTTCTTTCTTTGTCACTATGTTTTCAAAAAGCCGTCCGCTGCAGAGGCATCAGAAAGCGTCTTTATGAGGGAAAGGGTTAAGCTCAGATGAAAAAAACTACCCACCTCAATTGGCTCTTTTTCTTTGTTGAACTTCTCTACAGATGACTTTGAGGCTTCAAGTTTTCCCTCTTGTTCAGTCAGTTCACACTGAAACTGTTAAACAAAAACAATCCCCTTTAATAATGATGTCCATCAATTATAAACAACAAGAGGGCCATGATGGCCCTGGAATCGCTCACCTGATTTTTTTTTTCACTTTAGCTATATAAGCCCCGACCAATCAACATGGCTTAAAGGAATCTGATAGAGGGTCATCGAAGGAACATTTCTACAAAATTATTTCAAAATCGGCCTGACACTTTTGGAGGAGAAGATTTTTTAAGTTTTCACTATAGCCATATAACGCAAAAAAGCCCCGCCCCCCCTGGCGGCCATGTTTTTCGACCAATCAACATGGCTTCAAGGAATCTGATAGAGAGTCACCCAAGGAACATTTCTACAAAATAAGTTCAAAATCTGCCAACCAATTTGGGAGGAGAAGAATTTTGAAGTTTTTTTCGTTTCGTTGCCATGGAAACCAGAATTCTGCATGGATCCCAATAATTTGAAGGAATTCTGGTGAGGTCATTGAGAGGATGCTTTCTGTGAAGTTTCATCCCAATTAACCCACTGGTTACTGAGGAGAAGATGTTGAAGATTTTTTAAGTTTTCACTATAACCATAAAAGGCAAAATAGCCCCGCCTCCTGGCGGCCATGTTTTTCGACCAATCAACATGGCTTGAAGGAATCTGATAGAGGGTCACCCAAGGAACATTTCTATTAAATTATTTGAAAATCGGCCTGACACTTTTGGAGGAGAAGATTTTTTAAGTTTGCACTATAGCCATATTGGCAAAATAAGTAATGAAAATGTGTTGGACGGACAGACTAGAAAACAAAACAAGAGGGCCATGATGGCCCTGGATCGCTCACCTGATTTATAATTTTTTAACTTTAGCTATATAAGCCCCATCCCCTTGCGGCTATAGTTGCCGACCAATCGACTTGGCTTGAAGGAATCTGATAGAGGGTTACCCTAGGAACATTTCAACAAAATTATTCGAAAATCGGCCTGACACTTTTGGAGGAGAAGATTTTTTAAGTTTTCACTATAGCGATATAATGCAAAATATCCGACCAATCAACATGGCTTGAAGAAATCTGATAGGGGGTCATCCAAGGAACATTTCTACAATATTATTTGAAAATCTGCCAACCAGTTTCGGGGAAGAAGAGTGTTGAATTTTTTTTCACTATAGCCATATAGCCAGGGTCATGACAATAGCTCTTGTTTTTTTCAAAAGTCGAGCTAAAAATGTCATCTGCTGAAGTTGTGTCAAATTGCGCCTGCATTATGGAAAGATTTAAAGGGCAAATGATCGTAACATTCATTAAAACTTATTGAGTATTGAAGCTTAGCATCAGTTTATATTCAGTCTGACAGTCAATTTACTGTATTTACCAGTGTCCAACCTCTAAAAGTAGTATGTGCATAAACAAAAATACTTTCCCACTTGCAGATGCATTTTGATGCATTTGCAACAGTCAACTTTTGAGAACAATGTGGAAAATAAAGATAAAGCAATTTCTTGTTTTGCAACAATGTTTTCAACTCTTATCTTGATTTATATAAACAATTTACCTGAAGAGATTTGTCCTTATTTTGTCTCAAGAATTTGATAACTTCTCTATGACCTTTGAGGTTGACATCCTGCAAAATAAAATACATTTGGTAGACAACAGGGCAAGTTATAATTCGTCCAAATTGATTGCAAATAAGATATAAGAAAAGGAAAAACATGTTGACAACTTAATCCTTTCCAACATTACGACTCATTTTAATGCCTCTATAGCAAATGAATTTTAAAATAAAATTAAATCACTCATGATGAGCAATTTCATCTTTTGTTGCAATGTTATACATTATCTTAAGGAAATCTCTCACATTTTTGTACAGATGTTTTCAAAGTCGTCTGCTGCAGATTTGTTGTATGTGGGAAAGGGTGAAGAGATATTAATAAAGGTGACTGAGGTGTAAATCTATCACTGAGCCTGGAAAAATGTTTTTAACCCCACTTTCCTTTACTAGTAAAACAAAGCACCAAACATCAAAGAAATAGAATTGTTTTCTTTTATTTCTCATTTTCATTTTTTTCTAATTCTTTCCCAAAAACAATGAATCTCCTGATGACGAGTCAGAAAAGATAGACAAAAATAAGTAAAATCTCTTTCAATGAAGATATAATTATAGAAAGGTGTTCGAAATATTGTGGTATAAGGTGAGTTGCTCAGCATTTAATAGTAAATTCTCCTTTTGTCATGATGTTATCAAATGATGTCTGCTGAAGGTCCATAAAAGAGCTATTTGAGGTAGGCATAAAATATCACTGAATGATTTCATCCATAAAGCATGTACTGTTTGGATTCATGAAAAACACACCTCGTGAGAACATCCAACTTATTTTGGAGAAATGCTAAACCATTTTCCATAATATTATTATGAAAGCATGTTTTGACACATTTGCACCAGTTTTGAAAGAAAATGTTGCAAACTGATAAATTATCCAAATTTGCTCAATAACTTTACTTTGATAATAAGATGTCAAAATTTTTCCTTCAAACTTTCTAGATGTGTTGTATGTGAGAAAGGGATAATGCAGAATTGTCATAACAGTGAATCTAAATAAGGGACTGAAATACTTATTTACCTGCTCCTTTTTAACTTTTTTAATATTTTCCAGTGCCTTCACATAACGGGTAGATGCAAATATTGCATCAAACTTCTCTTTCAGCGCTTTACCTTCACTAAGAGGCCTTTAAAACAGAATACAATTACAGATAAATTAATATTCAAAACACCTACAAGTAAGTCCTTATTCTTAGAATAAACAATTAAAGACACAATGTATTCACACATTAATCCCTTCTTGTTAACCAGATACTACAATAAATGTTAAACTGGCAAAACATTTAAGTTGTGAACATTGAACGTGAAAAGTTTCCGTATGGTGGTTAATATTTCCATATAGTTTTAGTAAAATTCGCCAAACCATTATCCCATCCGCCTTTGGCATGGATTAATAATTGTTTTTTTGTTTGTTCCTTTTTATGCCATTTTCAACATTATTTCAGTTATATAACAATGACAGTTCATTTATTCATGATCCCTGTGTAAACAAATCAGTACTAGGATAGAAAATGTGACCTTGACCGCCGAGCCTGATGATCAAACCCAAGACGCTAACCACTACGCCACGGTGGATTCCTGGTGGTGGATAGTAAGAAATGTGGGTGAAAATATTGGGAACGTCAGATCAGTTTCTAACCACAAAACTAAATTGGGAAATCGGGATTCGATCACAGATATCGAGGGTGATTGAAAAAGGTCTTTCGTACTTATTATAGGTAATCTAAAAAGTGTTCAATATCAAGTTTTCAATTTGTCTCTTAATTCGACATAAAACTGTGCTTTGAAAAAGTCAGTTCTTTTAGTATGCAACATATTAAAGAAAATTATGTACTTGGAAACCTCGTCATCTATGGGTTTACCTACCAATTAGCGTCCTCTTGATGACAAAAAATCACGTTCTCCAGTACTGCTTTTGATACACCCAATGATGTAATCATCTAAAAAAACAAGCAAATTCAGAGAATTATGGTCCCCCGCTTTGGGG
Source organism: Serripes groenlandicus (assembly GCA_031761405.1). NCBI lineage: Eukaryota > Metazoa > Mollusca > Bivalvia > Cardiida > Cardiidae > Serripes > Serripes groenlandicus. The sequence goes on from JASEVX010000006.1 coordinate 83,491,702, forward strand.
GTTTTATTGGTTGGGTTGCAACGCTTCCTGGCATATTGTAACTGTCTTTTCTGTCTAGAGAAGGCTTTATTGTTTATAGTAATATGTCAGTTGTATTTGTGAAGTCTAAACAGATTGACCTCATTAAATTATATGGAAAATTAAATCATCCAAAAAGCGGTTGCAGAGAGATAGCCCGGAAATGAATTAAGTCATACATAGCCGGATGGTGGGGTAAAACTCCGTGAAAAATCATCCAACCGGAACGCAAACACGATATGCGCATCTACACTTGGTGGTGATCCTTCCTATAAAGTTTCATCAAATTCCAAAAAGCGGTTGCAGAGAAATAGCCCGGAAAAATGAATTTAGTCATACATAGCCGGATGGTGGGGTAAAGGGCCATAACTCCGTGAAAAATCATCCAACCGGAACGCAAACACGATATGCGCATCTACACTTGGTGGTGATCCTTCCTATGAAGTTTCATAAAATTCCAAAAAGCGGTTGCAGAGAAATAGCCCGGAAATGAATTTAGTCATACATAGCCTGATGGTGGAGTAAAGGGCCATAACTCCGTGAAAAATAATCCAACCGGAACGCAAACACGATATGCGCATCTACACTTGGTGGTGATCCTTCCTATGAAGTTTCATAAAATTCCAAAAAGCGGTTGCAGAGAAATAGCCCGGAAATGAATTTAGTCATACATAGCCTGATGGTGGGGTAAAGGGCCATAACTCCGTGCAAAATAATCCAACCGGAACGCAAACACGATATGCGCATCTACACTTGGTGGTGATCCTTCCTATGAAGTTTCATCAAATTCCAAAAAGCGGTTGCAGAGAAATAGCCCGGAAATGAATTTAGTCATACATAGGGGTAAAGGGCCATAACTCCGTGAAAAATAATCCAACCGGAACGCAAACACGATATGCGCATCTACACTTGGTGGTGATCCTTCCTATGAAGTTTCATCAAATTCCAAAAAGCGGTTGCAGAGAAATAGCCCGGAAACGAAAGTGTGACAGCGTGACGGACTGACGGACTGACTGACGAATGAGAACTAATAGTCCCCGCGCTTTCGCGAAAGCGGGGGACAAAAAACACTACCATAGAATTCAGTTAGAAATTACAAGCCATGACAAAAATAGTCTCAACAGTATTTACTTATGTCTTTTAACACGTTCCCACTTTACCCATTTTTACATACAAAAAATCACAGGAAATCGTTATAATGGGGACTATTGCTTAAGATAGGCCTGTTTATTACCAGGATAAAATTACGGGGATGGGGGTTACCTAAACCCCGATTTTCACCGTTAGAATTGAGAATCTGTGAGAGTTGGGTTTTTACATATACACCGTTTTTTCACCGTTAGAATTGGAATTCCGTGAAAATCACTTCAAGGTTATCTTGCCCACGTGTTAACGTCTTTAAATAAAATTGAAAATTAAATAATTAAGTCATGCCGAGGACACGTCGAGTTCCGAGGAGGGCTAGTACGAGTGCGAGGAGGGAGCCTTATACAGCGTCGGAAGAACAAGAAAGTGGTAACAACCCGTTCGAAGAATTCAGTTAGAAATTACAAGCCATAACAAAAATAGTCTCAACAGTATTTACTTATGTCTTTTGACATGTTCCCACTTTACCCATTTTTACATACAAAAAATCACAGGAAATCGTTATAAATGAATTGTTGAGCAATATTTCCTTTTGTCACGATGTTTTCAAATGTCATCTGCAGGTGGGAAGGGGTTAAAAACACATTTGCAACAAGACTTTTGATTATATTGTACACAAAGAGAATTTGCTTGCAATGAACAATTACCCTTTTGGTCACATTCCATAAAATATCACGCCATTTAAAGATATTTCCATATAATTGCAAAGATATTTTCAATGTCGTCTGCTTCAGATAGATGTCGCTCAAAGTTCAAATGACAGAAACATATCAGCCTTAAATAGTATTTATATCTTTAGTGTTTATAACTTCTTGGTCCTTTTCTTGAAAGTAAAATATTATGAATTTACATGTGCTTTTACCCAGTAATATTCCTGTATTCCTGTTATCCAGGTAAAGCAACTTCCCCATTTCTAACATCATTCTTTATTCTATCTCAAAATTAAAATAACATTTGTTTATTCTCCCAATAGGGTTTAAAACAGGAGGGCCAAGATGGCCCTAAATCGATCACCTAATTGATAGTAAATTAGTAGCAAATATTTAACTGCAAATATCTGGGAAAATTTGATCAAGGTTAGGAGTGCAAATGAAACTGCAAGGAGTGGACACTTCTCAAGAAACAGCTTATCAGTAAAGGCCATTTATATCTTGAAATCAACCAAAGTTCTCAATGGAATTTAAATCTTTGAACAATTTTGAAAGAGGACCACCAAAGGAACATTCCTGTGATGTTTTGTGGAAATTGGTCTATTGGAATGGTAGGAGTTGGTTGTCATTTGTAGCTAAAAGTTCAATTTACCCCTTTTGTGATGATGCCTGGTTGATATGATTGTGTAACCAATCAAAACGGCTTAAACAAATTAAATAGAGGATCATTACAGTAAGATTCGTATTATAATTTCTTAAAATCAGACAAACACTTTCATAAAAATGGAATTTTAAAATTTTGTCATTTTGCCCCTTTTCTGATGCCGCCTGACTGCCATGTTTTTCGACCAATCAGTATGGCTTGAACAATTTTTATAGAGGGTCACCCAAGGAATATTTCTACCAAATTATATTTGAATCTGAGGAGGAGAAGATTTTTAAAGTTTGGACATTTTGTAGGTAGATGGTTGTCATTTGTATCTAAAAGTTCAATTTACCCCTTTTTTGATGACGCCTGGTAGCTATCATATGATTGTGTAACCAATCAAAACGGCTTAAACAAATTAAATAGAGGATCATTACAGTAAGATTCGTATTATATTTTCTTAAAATCAGTCAAGCATTTGCATAAAAATGGAATTTTCAAATTTTGTCCCTTTTTTGATGCCGCCTGACTGCCATGTTTTTCGACCAATCAGTATGGCTTGAACAATTTTTATAGAGGGTCACCCAATGAACATTTCTACCAAATTATATTTGAATCTGACAGGCAGATTCGGAGGAGAAGATTTTTAAAGTTTGGACCTTTTGCCCCCTTTCTGATGCCGCAGCAACCAAAGTTCTCAATGGAATTTAAATCTTTGAACAACTTTGAAAGAGGCCAACCAGAGGAACAGTCCTGTGATGTTTCACGGAAATTGTCCTTGGAGTTTGGGAAGAGATGATGTTTAAAGCTAAAAGTTAACGCCGGACGTACGACGGACAAAGAGTGATCAGAATAGCTCACCTTGAGCCTTCGGCTCAGGTGATCTAATAAGAAAGGCTGATGATACTACATTAATTATCGCTTAATAAAAATATCAATAGCAGGCAAGTTTTGGGAATACTACTGTAAAACCGCGATTATAAGAAACATTTTTCCCCCTAAAAATTCGAACATGAAGTAGTCTTAGTCGAGAGTCAACAAAATAATAATAAAATTTTACCTATCAAGACACCGATCCATAGAAGTCGCCCAGGCCTTTCATTGAAAGGAATAGGAGACTGGGTGATTTCACAAATTAAATCCAATTCAATTGAAAGAAAAAGCTTCTTTCCGATTTTAACTTGGACGCCATATTGAATTTAGTGAAAACATGAATTGCATCATTTAAGTCCAGATGTGTAAATATTAAGAATGTCATAAATACAAACTAGGTAATAATGCCTAACTCCTTTTTGCGATTTAACAGATAAACATTATTATAAAATTTTATTTTCAAATTTCAATGTAAAGTTTTGAAAACAAAAATGAAGGAATACTATGTTCAGTTTAACTCGTTCTCACATATAGACACTTTCTGATGCCTCTCCAGCAAACTACTTTTCCAAAACATTGTAGCATAGCAAGAAATTGCTCATAATGGGCAATTTCTCATTTTGCCAGTGTTTTCAACTCTTTTCAGAAATTACATCTTCATTTTTAGAAGTTTTCCAAATATTTGCCACTTGAGATGTTATCAGTCATCTGCTGCAGTTTGTTGTACATGGGAAAGGGTTAAGATTAGACAGTGAATACACAGGTTTAAAAAGCCCTAGTATTGGTTTTCTTGAAAAAGCCCCATACTTTCTCAGGGTTGTAAATTCAAATTTTAAAATCCTTATTTGACTCTTAAACCATATATTGTGGTCACTTTAAAGAAGACAGTTTTGAGTTCGATAACATAGGGTTTGGTTAGGAATTAAAATAGATACTAAGAGGAAATGACCAGTCAACTCTTTCTAATCCAGGCATTGGCTATCTGCATCATAGACTTACCTCTCTGTCCATATCAGCACATTTGGATGTTATACTTTGTTTCTCCCCAGCAGCATTTAATCTTGTTATCACACCATCTAAAGTCTTCATCTCCGTTTTCTTTCCCTTATTAAAATGTTAATTTTCTAAATCATCCAGACTGCAAAACTTGGTTGTAAATTTAGCTGATCATTCTGAATGATTCATTTAAATTTCCTACACATATACATGTATTTTAAAGGGAAATAATGCCAGTTTAGGCAGGAAATGAAAGCAAAATTTAACACATCATTTTTCAACCGAAATGAGAATGCAGCAATACAAATAATAAAACAGCTCTTATTGCAATATAACCTTTCAACAGACAAAAATATGAAAACATTGTGAAAGAAGGAGAAATTACTCGAAGCAAGCATTTTCTCAATTTGTGACTACAATATTTTCAACTCTTTTCAATAGTTATTCCATCATATTTCTAAATATTTTCTAAATACATTGTGGCAAAAGGAGAAATCGCTCTATATGACAGATGTCTATAATGAGTAACTTTTCCCTTTGAAAAAGTGTTTCCAAAATGAATCTGCATGTGGGAAACATTTAAATACTTTATGATTTATTTACTAACCCCTTTCATCATTATCAAAATAAATGAACCAGCCAAAAGACATGTGTTTATATCTTACCCTGATGCATGCATTTATAGAGCGTTGTGCCACAACGGTTTTCCGTGACAAGTCATTAAACTGTAATCGTACTTGACCTTTAACCTCTCTTTCATGGGCAATCTAATTGCAAACAAAGAATGTATTATATAAGCATGCCTAACAGTGTCCGTATTTCTTATTTTTAGTACTGTAGACAGTTTTAACACTTTCCAACATGTAAACAATTCCTGACAGCTTTGCAGCAAACCACATTAAAAAATATTGTAGCAGAAGGAGAAATCACTCATAATGAACAATTTCTCCTATTGCAACAATGTTTTCAACTTTATACAATAATTGTTCTTTCATTTAAAGCGTTTCCAAATTTTTGACTAAATGTGTTCCAAGTCGTCTGCTGTACATTTGTTGCATGTGGAAAAGGGTTAACAATTGCCTATCACAGTGTATCATTTCTTTCTTAAAATCAAAATAGAGAGGAAAAGTGAGCAGTGCTCGAAAAAAAAATCAACCTTTAAAAGGATAATTAGTTCCATGTTAGATAAATATGTGCATATAAGAAACAAAAGCACATTATTTGTAGAATTGTTCTTTAAACCATTTTGTAAAAAAATGTCAAACAGTCCAGATCCAGATTAAACAGCAGATGAGCAGGTTGTTCTGCATCAAGAATTGGTAGATAATGCATTTAGGGTAGGTTTCCGTTTGATTGATGTAATATTTGAAATATTCAAGGAAGTAAAAAGTTTTATTTGGAAAATTGGAAGTTAAAATTGCTTGTTAATTTCTACTTTTGAGCAGTTGTTTCCTTTTTCATAATGATTTATACATTGTCTACTATAGGGGCGAATAAAGTTGTACATGAAAGAGCTGAACAGATGTTTTTCTTACCTTAGGGTCATGGATAAAAGCTCCTCCTTTTGCACATCCAGGGGGCATAACTCCTGTTGTCATATACTTTAAGCACTCTATAATTGTCTGAAAAACATGAAGTAAATTTTAATCTTCAATTGAACTTTCATAAAAAAAATAGTAGACAGGTAAATTTCTGCATCCCTGTGAATGAGTTACCACAAAACATTCTAAATTTTTTAATTTATATTATTACAGAAATAATTCCCAAGAAAAATTATCATATGGTGTTGGTTTACCTAAATTAATTTGAAGACATATTAATATGTTTAATTTTGGTATTTGAAATACATCAAGGATGTATGAGTGTAATTTATCAGTTTAACCCTTTCCCTCATATAGACGCTTTCTGACACCCTCTGCAGCAGACAGCTTTTTGAAAACATAGTGACACAAAAAGAAATTGCTCAAAACTAGCAATTTATCTCTTGCCACAATGTTTACCACTTTTAGTCATAGGTTATCCATTAAATTCTAGAGATTTTCTATTTTTTACAAAATATGTTCAGTCTTCTGCTGCAGAATTGTCGTATGTGAGAAAGGGTTAAATACTACTGAATCATAAATAAATAAACTGGCGCTGCATTACCACAAACAGTGTTATCCCTGCATCACAGATAAGCTACTGCCAAAATCTTTAGTCTGTGATATGACATGATTGACATAAAACTTTCAACAACTGTCTATCACAAGTTCTTGTGACAGACATGTATGCATTCAGATCATGAATACCTGAAGCCTGAATTAACAAAATAGTGTGATACTGAACAACTTACAGTTTTGCCCGTTCCATTAGGTCCCAGGATAAGTGTGAGGGGCGTGAAAAATTTAATCACTTGTTTATCTGTGTCTTCATGGCCAAAACTTCGGATGCCCTGAACACTCATCTTCTCTATCGTAGACATTTTGTTGTTGTTTTGTGTTTGTTATTTTAAAATAACAAAACTATCTACGTTGCTTGATCTGTAATGTAACAAGAGGGCCATGATGGCCCTGGAATCGCTCACCTGATTCTTTTTTTTTTACTTTAGCTATATAAGCCCCGCCCCCTGGCGGCCATAGTTTCTGACCAATCAACTTGGCTTGAAGGAATCTGATAGAGGGTCACCTTAGGAACATTATTACAAAATTATTTGAAAATCGGCCTGATACTTTCGGAGGAGAAGATTTTTTAAGTTTTCACTATAGCCATATAATGCAAAATAGACCTGCCCACTGGCGGCCATGATTTTTGACCAATCAACATGGCTTGAAGAAATCTGAAAGTGGGTCACTTAAGGAACATTTCAACAAAATTATTTGAAAATCGGCCTGACACCTTTCGGAGAAGAAGATTTTTTAAGTTTTCACTATAGCCATATAAGGCAAAATAGCCCTGCCCACTGGCGGCCATGTTTTTTGACCAATCAAATTGGCTTGAAGGAATCTGATAGAGGGTCATCCAAGGAACATTTCTATAAAATTATTTGAAAATCGGCCTGACACTTTCGGAGGAGAAGCTTTTTTAAGTTTTCACTATAGCCATATAAGGCAAAATAGCCCCGCCCCCCTGGCAGCCATGTTTTTTGACCAATCAACATGGCTTGAAGGAATCTGACAGTGGGTCATCCAAGGAACATTTCGAAGTTTTTTTCATTTCGTTGCCATGGAAACCAGAATTATGCATGGATCCTAAAAATTTGAAGGAAATCTGGTGAGGTCATTGAGAGGATGCTTTCTGTGAAGTTTCATCCCAATTGACCCACTGGTTACTGAGGAGAAGAAGTTGACGCACGACGGACGCCAGACGCCGGACAAAAGGCGATCACAATAACTCACCTTGAGCAAAGCTCAGGTGAGCTAAAAAGGAGTGTGTTGTTTATATACGTGAAAGTTTGAGCTGCAGGCTTTATGATTAGAAAAGAATGCCTATATGTAGATTGGTTGTCTCCCCTTATATCACGCTATTGCATATATACAGATTGGTATAGGATAATCAGCAGAGCCCCGGTAGCTCAGTCGGTAGCGACGCGGGCTGTCAATCCAGGGGTTATGAGTTCGAATCCCGGCACGGCCAATTTTCTTTCTGACGATTGACAAAAGTCAATGCGACCTGCGTCATTCGTCTTCCACCAATGGGCCAAGTCTATGTGGAAAAGCAACCAGTTGCTTGGGAAGATTGTTGTGTTGAGTGCTGGTGTGAGAAAACCAGGAAATGCATGAGTAAGTGAACTGGCCGCCGTGATATAACTGAAATTGTTAAAAACGGCGTTAAACCCCATTGAATCAAGTATAGGATAATCAAAACAGGCAGAATGAGATTTATCGAAAATTACAGACGTCAGGTTATTGGCATGTGCGCTGGTGTTACAGGAAGCAAAGTTTTTGCCAGGTATTATATATGGGCTTGGCAAGGTCATACGAAAAATGACCTTCATGGTATTGTGACCAAGAATTTCTGAGATCCAAATCAGAAATGCCTCCATGCACATAGATCAGTTTCCCTGTTCCCCATCAAGTGTAACAGGCACCGACTCCTGAGAACGTCATAACCAAAGATTATTTGGTAGTTTTATGTCAACATGACATGGCCCATATGATAAGAGGATATTTATTATGCATATTTTAAAGTTAATTTAGAGTTTTTCGACTTATGACCAAGAGGCTTATTCCAAGGAATGAATCAGGAAGAATATTTCAACCCTTTCCCATATACAACGAATCAACAGCAGAAGACTTTGAAAACATATTGACAAAAATGTGTAAAATCTGTTTACAAGTGAAACTTTCAAAGTATACTTTTGAATAAATTTGAAAACATTGTGGGAAAAGAAAAAAATGCTCAATGTTTTCAAGTCATCTGCTGCATAGGCATCATATGATAGAAAGGGTTAAGGGTATTGCATGATTATAACAATTAAACAAATACAATGTTTTAACTTTTGATTAGAAACTATGTCTTACATTCGTCTTTGGGGGAGGGGGGAAGGGGTTGGGGGCTATTGTCAATTAACACCCTATTCAATCAAGACAGACTGGAAATTGTGAGCCGTACATCTTGTTCTTCAAGTTAATATGCAGGGTTCACTTTGGAAAATGAATGCATATATAAGAACTGTGAACCATAACTAGTGGCATCCCACCAGCTGGTTCTTCAAGGTGTCCATGGTTGGGACTGTAGCGATGACCTCTTGCAGCGGGTTCCAGACAAATTCAATCTGTATTTGACATTCCTGCAGCCGGGAAGCCTGTATGACATGAAGCGGCCATATATGGTATATGTGGTTTGGTGGAGGAATCAGTCACCTGGGATGTCAAAGGGGCAATTGGCAATCCTGTACATGTCATCATCACCGTCTCAGGTTTAGAGGTCCCATTCCAGGTTGGATATCATTTAGGTGGTGGTTTTGTAATCCCCAGCGATAAATCTCACTGCTCTCAGTCTGTGTTCAACTGCTTATAGCTGCGTGATATTCCTACTTATGGGAGGGCATAGGAGGCATACTCTAAGATTGGCCTAACCACAACACCAGGCTATTGTAGCACTGAGCCTTTTATCGCTGGGTCATCTGGCTAGGTTTCTCACAGTGGAGTGAGTTGTTGGCCTTCTATATATCTTGAGGTGAGTTCTTTAAGGGCTTACAGAGCTTTCGACCCCGGCTTTAGCAGAGTATGCGACCCCTAGTCCATTAATTTGTTTTAACCCTTTCCCTCATACAACAAATCTGCAGCAGACGACTTTAAACATATTTTAACAAAAAAGAGAAAATCTCTATAATAATTGAATGGATAACCTATGACTAAAAGTTGAAAACATTGTGTCAAAAGGAGAAATTGCTTTTTTTGTCACTATTGTTTTCAAAAAGCTGTCTGCTGCAGAGGCGTCAGAAAGCGTCTATATGAGGGAAAGGGTTATATAGGTGTGAAAAGATAAGCGTTCCAATTATTGATATGTCAAGGTTGACTGGTTATACTCATAGGTACAGTACTTCTATAATAATTCAGTTGATTTTGGTATTTTATTTTGTATGTGGTATTTATTTTATTTTGGTGGTTTGTCAGCGGTATTTTGTATGAATTGTTCATTTAGAAATATATCTATAATAGTATTATGTAAGGAAACCTTATACATTTACACTTATAGTATACGGGTAAACAATGTTTTCCCGTCAATAGGTAATGAGTCACGATTCTGCTATATTTTGATTGGATGAAAAGAAAATATCGAAAAAAAATAATTCTAAGAGGAAATATTTAAATATGATAATACGTACTCGATAAAGGAACAAGCACAATTAATTTTATGTGTGATCATTTCCGTTTAATAACACTCGTGGTCTATTTCTAAAACGAGTTCAAATACAAACTCATAAGGGTTTTTTTACTTTCCGGAAGTTACAAATCAAAATTCCTGTAATATGACGTCATTCTATTAGCGTAACGCAAATGATGAATAAATAACCAAAAGGAAAACGACAGAAATGATAGGAAAGGTTAGTTTGACTTGTCACAAATGTAGTTCCGTAAATTATGGAATCGTTTCATTTGAAGTCGAACTTTATGAAAGGCAAGTTGATTATTTGTTGTACCTGTCACCATAATTTCATGGATTTAAAATCTTGGCCATATTTTAAAGTTAAATATAAGCTTAACCTGATGATGATTTTTATTTTCTTTGCTTAGGTCGGTAGGGCTCGTAATTGACGTAAATACCTGATCGTGCTGCAAGCAAGGGGCTAACTGCAGTTCACCGGAAATTATTTACCAATCACAAAAGTTAATAAATGTTTACCCGAAATAGATAGCACCTATTAAAGAAATTGAACTAGGTGTCGAATACTCTGCCTAATCGGGGGGTCGAAAACTCTATTGACACCTAGTGACCTACTTTATGAATGACTCAATGATCGAAACCCGATCTATTCTAGTTTAAGACGAGTGTGAACCACCATATTCAGCCTTAATAACTGGACATTTCGGGAGTCACCGAAACCTTATTCATCAACTACTAACTGTCATGGCCCTAGTCCTTCAAAAAAAGACATCGCATATGCTTTTTCATTTTGTTATTATCCCGCATTGATATCGTACTGTACCATATTGATATCCAGGGCAGAGGCCGATGTGAAACAGTCAAACTATTTATTTGTTAAGGAACCGGCACAACCACAACGACTTGTTTGTTACCCGAAATAATGTTATTTACAATTATTTGCAAGCAGAGTTGGGATAGATGCAACATTTATAAACATTTCAATCATATGCCTACCTTTCATCTTTCGTTTCCCGCAATTAGGGAGAAGTTATTTTCTAAAATGGTGTGCTTAAGATCGAATGTAAAATTATCTTTCATTTATAATAACTTTTTTTTTATATCTTATTTTATATATACAAGTTTACGATTTAGTATAAGTAAATATTTAACTAACCGAATACAGTGAAAATTATTATTTCAAGGTTTCCTAGAGGGTTAATGATTAATTACATCTCCCTAGAATGAATATCAGAACTTTCGCCTTACAGGATTTCAAAAGGAGAAAATTCGTTCCCTGCATACCCATTTCATTATTACGCTCAAATTAAATTATAATTGAAAATAATGTCCAGACAAATCCATTATAAGACATGTGCAGAGTATAATGCATACTCGTATTAACCTAATACTATAGTCCCTAAAAAAACCTTTGTTTGCTTAAAAATTAGTGTAGGATACCAGGGTCTTTCAAAGACCCTGGATATAGGGACCGCTGGATATACCATCACCAGAATGTATTGAATATATGACATTGAGTTTGAATGCATTGTGAATGTGTATAGGATCTGGGACGACTAATAAGTATGGAAATGATTGATTTGATCACTTTTAGTATTTTGACCTTGTTTGAAAGTGAAAGTGGAGAATGCTAAACACCGGTTTTGTCCGGGCCCGATTTGGTCCAAAATGACGGTTACCATTTTCGCCTGGTGAGTTCTTTCTTGCATAATGCATGACCCCACATTTTCTTTTGGGTTGTTTTAACGCTAGGAGGTAACTCTTTTCAATGATATATGGTGTAACTGTTCTACATGAGAAACGCTTAGAAAGTGTGACAATTGAGGACTGAAACTGGTCGATTTACATGGAAACAAAGAAGGATTTGTGTTGGTGTATTCAAAGACCTTATAAGGTATTTGGTGCATTGTAACCTACACATAAATAATATTATGCAGACGACTATAACAAACACACAAATATGAGCAAAATAAGGAAAATCTCTCAAAATGAAAATATATTTATTGACTTGAGTTTTTATTATAAATTATATATATTTATCTACCCATATCTACATTTTTTTTTTGTAACAGATGGAGAACTAAGTCATCATGTTTTTCAGCATGTCATTTGTTGCATATCAATTGATCAGTTGCGGTCGAGTGGTTATCTTAGGAGATTTGAGATCGGGCCTCCCAGGTTCGACTCCTGCTTGCGTCGCTCATGGTGGCCCTTCGGCAAGGCACTATTCATAGCCTAGTACTGGTTAGTTACCCAAGTTTCACGGTAAATTGTACTATCGGCATGGCTCTATTCATTGCCTATCATTGGTTAGTTACCCAAGTTCCTCGGTAAAGTGTACCTTCGAAACTGCATGTAACGCAAATAAATCAAAATCTGTTTAGGTGACAAAGGTTGTCTGCTTGTGGAAAAGGGTTCATGATACCAGTAGACTATCTTGCTCAATGCCAGTAAAGATAACTCGACACCTGGGACCACTAATAAGTATTAGTTGTCCCAGACGACACAATCTATTTTAATGATTAAACTTTGATGAATGCAAATCACAATGTTGACATTAAAACATATGGTTAAAAGCGGGTGATTAACCAAGGGACGCAACCCTTCTAATATTAAACAAGGGAAGTAAGTAAGTCAAACAACTATCGAATGGCGAATTGTCTCTTTATACCAAACACGGAATAACGTCCAGTCTCTTCATACATTGAAGTTATGTTATAAATGTTAACTAATTATGTTAATTATTCAACAATGAAAAACTTTCACTATAGGATTTAAAGTAAAATTAAATGAATGAAAATAAACAAACAGCAACACAATAACGGTCTAACCCATCCCCCGAATGACTTAAAATTACTGTTAATTTGCACTTCAAACGTCTAATACACAAAGGCAATTTAAACACGTTATTGATCTAATACGTAGTATGGTCTTCAAGATATTTCGGGGTTTTCCTAATTCTGGTAGGTCTGTTTGAACCAATGATTTCCAGTGGTGTATCCGGAATGTCACAGACGGGAGAAACAGGCTCAGCATGGGTTATGGCTGGTGACGGAATGTCACAGACGGGAGGAAAAGACTCAGGCTGGTGGAAACCTTTCGCTGTTTGGTGGGTAGAATTACTTTTCGCTGACTTTGGGATCTAGGTCTCCCACATTTTGACTTATGATAAATCCAGGGGTTTGATCGGGATCAGTATCAGAATAACAGTTTGTATAGTCCGTACTATGATTTTTTGGCGATATCCGACTTGATACAGAGGGAACCAAATAACACTCATTAAGAAGATGCCCGCAGTTGGTTTGCTACGAACATTTTGATATAACACCATTCTCCTTCAATTGATATCACCAAATATCTGCTCCTAGCCTGTGATTTGTCAAGATCGGAGTACAAATAAACTAAGTCACCGACACAAATGTTTGGTATAGCACGTTCTGATTTGTCCTTCGAATTTGATTTTTCGCTGTTTGGATGATTTGTTAAACGATTATCATGCTTCTTTAATATATTGTCTCTATCGGATACGGGTATTTGTTTGTTTGTAAACTGATTTCTTTGTGTCCACATCTCTCTCGATGAAAGACCACTGTAACGGACGAGCAACAGCTATAGTCAGAGCAAGCTTAGATAACGGTCCTCCGCCAGGTGTTTGTCGAATAATTGCGATGTTACCACGGAGTATGAAAGAGCAAATTTTACATGTGGGTACTTCACACTCTGATACATTACGGCTAGCGAAATCGGACACTAAGTTTTCAGAACTGGATATGTGTCTAACCTGTACTTGGTATCTACTCACAGTTGATAAGAATGAAGTCACTCTTGGACTTGCAGAAAACTCCCCACGACACAGTTTGTCAATAGCCTGTACACACGGTTGACCACGTATTTCTATTTGATTGAATGGAGAAGGGACTGTAATGTTTCACAGCCGCTGCAATACATAACTCTTCAATTTCACACGGTAACCACGTCACTTGGTGTTTGCGCAACTTAGCATTGCAAAATCCATCCAAAAGAAGTTTTTCGTATCTGCTTACGTAAAGCGTAGCTCCTATGCCATGTTTACTGACAGACCCGTCCGTAACACTCCATAATTGGTCTGATGGGCGGGGAAGGGTTATGCTCAACTGGAAATTTGATCTCGAATATCGGAACAACAGCGCAAAGGATGTCGATTAAACACACACTGCGAGTGTCGTTATACTTAAAAACAATGATAACACGAGTCTACAGAGGGAGAGAAACAGTTGAAAACATGCAGTCACTCCGGGGCTCGAGTCTGGACCTTACAATATCTTGGCGAGTCGTTAACTGATCTCATCAAATTCGAGCCATGATACTTGTATCATGTAAATATTTGGAAAAAAAATCTAACTGTTTCTTTAAATTAACAATATCCAAAAACAATATCCGCGGCATAGTACATTTCTCGTACACAAGTCGCCGGCTAGTCCTCTAAGCCTCAAAGCATCCTAAGCGTTTTGATTGGAATAGACACCTTTTTGAAAACATGGCTCATCTATAAATCACAATAACTGATCGATTAAAGAAAACAAGGTACTAACCTGATATGCATTATTGAGCGGCGGTCTGCGAAAACCCCAACGTAAAGCGTTTGAGACCAGTGTAGATCCAGATAGTGGATCCTCATAGTCTGATCTTGATGCACACTGTTCGCCAATTAGTCATAGAAGGGTTTAACACTAAAGTCACACTTTTATAAAGCAAAATACATTGGGATCTTTAAGCATCAAAGCGCAGGCAGTTCTTTTTATCCACGTGCAATAATTGGTTTTCAAAGAGCAATGCTCATATACCCGTAATATTGTTTAACCCTTTCCCACATACAATAAATCTGCAGCAGGCGACTTTGAAAACATAGTGACAAAAACCTGAAAAATCTCCATAAAAGATAGCTTAATTGTTTTATAAAGTTGAAAACATTGTGGTCAAAGAAGAAATTGCTCATCGTGAGCAATTTCACGTTTGGCCACATTGTTTTCAACAGTTGTCTGCTGCCATTGCGTCAAAACGCGTATGCAGGTGGTAAATAATATCTCCATCGTCAAAATTATTGTTTTTTTAAATATTTTAAATCCAGTCTTTTTCAAACATATCAACACTATCGCAACTTTTGAAGAAGAAAAGAAAAAACACATATCCAGGAAAAAGTCACGTCGGTTCCGTAAAAGCCAAACGTCACAGGTTCGACCGCGTGAGCTATGACTAACGTGTGGCCCAAGTAAGCTGATTATCCACGAAAAAGACTTCTAATAAAGTTAATGTCAGTTGTCAATTTGTTTCAAAAATCGATTGTAAAACAAAATAGTTATTATACAGCATATTTGTATCAGTAGTTCAAAAAGTTGAACAGAATATCACCCTTTTCTTCATCTGACGTAAGACTCTACATTACCGATTATTTTCTAGATAGTAGAATGGATAAAAAGTGTTAATGCTACAGACGTTTTCTGACGCCTTTGCATCAGCCGACTTTTGAAAATCTTGTGGCAAAAGGAGAAATTGCTTCTTATAAGCATTTTCTCCTTTTGTCACAATGTTTTCAACTCTTTTCAATACTTATACTCTTATTTATAGAGAGTTTTAGTATTATTGCCTAGATTTATTCTAAGTCGTCTGCTGCAGATTTGTTGTATGTGGGTGGGGGGGGGGGGGGGGGGGGGGATTAAACATCGTCGGAGAAGAGGAATTTGTTCTTTATGCATAATTTCCTCATCTCTCAAATTAATACAAATGTCGCCTATTTCAGAAGCGTGAACATTCTCCTGTGCAAGTAAATTGTCAAATATATTCTGTTCCGATACAGCTCGACTGTATAGAAAGAACTTTACGGAAGTTCAACATTGTTTGTTTTATTTGCATGTCACTTTTAATGCCGATACCCTCCTATACCCGTGTTTACTTTATCCGTTTGACAGCATTATGAAAGTTGATTTGAAACTATTAAATTAGACTTCGATTCTATTAACAGAGCATACGTCAATTTTCAATATCAGTTACTTGCACATTTCATAAGTGACATATGTCAAAAACATGTTTGTTTTCACTTAATAAATACAGCGGCTAGATTATGAAACGATCTGGATCTTTAACACTGCATAATATCGTATTAGAAAATATGTATTCACTAAAAGTGCCAAATACGTAAGGAAAAGGAAGCAATTGCGCAACTTACATTTACCTATTTTGTTTAGCGATTGATATATCATTCAGAAAACTATCACAATAAAGAAAGATATAAAGCAAACTGGTTCTGATAGAATCACACTACGAAGCATGTTTCTCATTTATAGGATATATGGGTAAATGACAGTTGATTAATGCACAGTATTGTGTTAAAGGTGACTGTCAACGCCCGGGGTCGCTCTGGAAGTCATTTGTTTCAATCTATACGCCGATTTCTGACAAATGTCGTGAGGTTTTTTTTGTAATTGTTTGGCGATAAACACATTTAGTGATAAGATAATCGTTGAAAGTAAGGCATTTGGGGGGGAAAAAAAAGAAGAAAAAAATAGAAAGAAAGAAAATGGGTTTAACTTATTTTACATAGTATTTGACCCTTTCAGTTATAAAACAATTTCACAACCTTTCTGCTAAAAAAAAAATAGGCATTTAATGTACATGTAAACCATTTTTACTTTATCTGTAAGACCCCTTCTATTTCGAATAAATTTACCAGCAACTTAAAATTCAAATACAATTAGCAGCAGTTTTACCGTTTTGTCTGTTTGTGGATTTAGCCATGTGGGACATTGATATTTTGTCGATTCTACGAGCACGTAAGACGAGTCCAAGATGTATATACGAGGGTTGAGCTATATTCAGTCCCCCGTCATACAATGCAGGTATATTCTGACAATGATCTGTCAAACATTTCACACTTACGGAATTCTCTGAACAAGACGTTTGTGGTGAAAACAATCATTGAAATAAAATACGGATGGATCTTAGGGAGCTTATGTGTTCGTGTTATGAAACATGTGAATAAGGACATTTTTTATTTATATTCCGACATTAACTTAGAAATTGCATTTTTTGTGTCTGAAAAACCAAACATAAGGAGTTTTTCACCTATAGTTTATTTAAACGTTTTGCCCCACGTTTACGCCTTTGAACACACATCCACAGCAACGACTCATGAAAACACTGTGAAAGAAGGAGAATTTGCTCATCATAAGCAATTTCTCCCTTTTACAACACTTTTTTTAAACTCTTTTTAATGTTTGTTACTTGTATAAGTTTTCCATATTTTATTCCAAGATGTTTTCAAAGTGGTCTGCTGCAGATGTGTACTATGTGGTAGAAGGTTTATAGTTAGTTGCACACGGATTCCGAGACTGCGACCAGAGTTTGATCTCATTCAAAACTTAACACTTTCCCACACGCAGACGCATGTTGACGCATCACCAACTCACGAATTTTGAAATAATTGTGGTAAAAAGTCTAAATGTTGATCATGATTATGATGCTTTCAAAATATTTCTATATTTTTACCCAGATATTCTCAATTCTGCTGCAGAAACTATAAAACTCTGAAAACGTTCTCTGTACTAAGAAATGAACTCCATACTCCAAATAAGACTTCTGATTCGTCAATTTCGAGAATAATTTTTCTTCTGACTGATCATATACAGGGGCGTAGCTTTGCAATAATCAATGTGCAGGCCGTCTCGTGAAAAAAATCAACATTGTGTGCGTAAAGTATCGACCCGGATCAGCCTAAGCATGCAACACAGGCCTACCCGGATAGACACTTTTCGCCTCCTGTGGATTTTCTGTTTCAGGAATAACTACTCTATACATTTATCCCCCTAAGACGGAATGTGTCAGACGGATCAGTCTACGCGGACAGCGCAGGCTGATCTGGTCGATACATTACGCAGATGTCTATCGCCGCAGCTGCATTTTGGGGGCATTTTGAGAAAAAATGTGTAGGCACGTGCCTACACGGTGCCTAAAGGGAGCTACGCCCCTGCATTCCCACAAATAACAAATCTGCAGCAGACGACTTTGAAAACCTCTAGACAAATATATTGACAATCTCTATAAACGGAAAAGGAATTGTAATAACTGAAAAGAGTTGTAAGTGTTGTGACAAAAGGAGGAATTGATCATGATGAGCAATTTCTTATTTAGTGACAATGTTTTCAAGAGTTGTATGTTGCAGATGCGTCATAATGCGTCTACAGGTGGAGAAGGGTATTAAATAAACCGTATCCTGTCTTGATAAACCCCTGCAACTAGTACCATTAGCCGTGTTGACTCTACTCAATAAAACTGTAGCCATGACGTTATGTTACGGAGCATTAATTTAACTTCTTCTTCTCGTCGACAACTGGTGTTCAGGCAACTTGTTAGGAAATACTATATCATTAAGCTATTTTAAAGATGAGATCCTGGGGTCATAACTCGCCCCCACGCCGAGGATGGAAAATAAATAATTAAAACTTCACAAATCTTCCTTGATAAAATCATTAGAGCAGAACTAGATAAGTATATAATGAACAGGTTTCAGGCACAAATGGGCCTCTTGTTTTTGAAAAGCTTTTTTTTTATATATCTTTAGGATAGCATTTACTTAAAATGACAACATGAGTAACGAAAATATGAGCTTCAGTTTTAGTTTTTCACGAGAGGCAAAGATACACAAAAAAAAAACATTTTAAAGCTGATGTGAATGGTCATCTTCGCTAACTAAGGTCACTTTGAACATTACTTGATTGTTTGGTGTTTTACACCGAATCAAAAACAAAATTCACATCGATTCATTGGTTATTTACCAGTTGTCCATTTATCCTGACACCAGCCTGGAAGTCGTACTGCTCAGTCGCAACCCTAGGAGAGCAGCCATCACTACCATTCTTAAAGTCTTTGGTATGACCCGGCCATGGATCGAGCCCTCGACCTCCCGCGACCTCCCGCGACCTCCCGCGACCTCCCGCGACCTCCCGCGACCTCCCGCGACCTCCCGCTGACGCTCTGCCATTGCACCACCGAGTAATTATAGGACTGTAATGGACAAACCACCGTTGGCTTTCGGAGATGAGTAGTAGTCAAAATGAGGATACGGAATAACATCATAACAATTATTTTGTTATGATGTTATGATGTTATTCCCGTATCCTCATTTTGATATATCGACCAAAATGATGTTCAAGATAGCCATGAGAATACAGTCTATTGTCTTAACAATCCAAGATGGTTGTCAAGATGAAGGCCAAGATGGTGATAACGATCCAAGATGATGGCCAAGATTAATGTCACTACACCGCTACATTTTTATAATGATAACGTCCATTTCATAACTAAAAGTCTTTGTGGAAAAGCAGCCAGTTGCTTGGGAAGATTGTTGTGTGGAGTACTGGTGTGAGAAAACCAGGAAATGCATGAGTAGGTGAACTGGCCGCCGTGATATAACTGAGAAATTGTTAAAAACGGCGTTAAACCCCCAATCAATCAATCAATGATAACTAAATGTCGAGCCTGAGTAGCTTAGTCGGTAGCAACGCAGACTGCCCATTGACCTGGATCTTGTATACTCTTGAAAAGTACGTTATACTTGTACGTTATACTTTGTGATCTTTGTCAAAACAACTATACCTTATCCTTATCACACTCGAATATATATTATTCAGTGATATTAAACATCTAATCGCATTACGTAATGCTTTCTTACATCAAATCGATATCAAGTCGACTTTGTTTAATGCCTTGACAATATCAAATATTCTTTAAATAAATATCTATTTGAAAAAACTATTTATACGATGAGTATAAGAAAGTCGCTTGTTTCATGAACGAGTAGAACAGCATGAGAGTTCGTTTAGGTCAACCAACAAAAGTGATGACTTAGCATCGCACCTTACATACCTTAAAATGTGGCACAATTTACATGTTACAAGAAAGCTAGACTCTTTGGCTTGCATCGTTAAGTAGAAGCAATGTAAGCAGTCATGTGCCTCTATCAAATACCTACTTTATTAGTCGTGTATTTTGGAGTTCTTTACTATATAATAATAACAAAACTATAAATAAAAACATGTATAATGGTGTAGTATTCGAAACTTGTAACAAGCGGAAATGTTGTCCCGAGTATATTTGCCCCGGTTTGTAAACGTGGCATCCTTTAAAATTACGAAAACAAGTGCTATAAAAGGAGAACACAAATATAACGTTCCATAACAAGCTTCAGATTCAAATACGAAATATCTGAAAACAAAAGAATAGCACCATGGATATAGTTGAACAGTTTTAAAATGTCTGTGTCGAGCCAATTAAAAGAATATAACAACCACTATGAAGTAAGACAGTATTTTAATTTATCCATGCGTTAATATAATGCAAATTCTATTCCCGATTGAGTAATATTGTTAAAAACAGAAGTAGTAGATTTTACCACTCGCAATTGAATAGTTAAACTATCATGTTTTATATAATAATATCAGATGTATATGATTATGTTAGTGTAACCCTTCCCCTGATAAGACACTTTTATAATGTACAAAGCTCTTTTGTTAAAAGTTTGAAAACGGTCGATTAATGTACTAGTTGAATTGGGTTTAACACCGTTTTTAACAATATTTTATTCTGGGAAAGTCAAAACAGACAACAGTGTGAATGACTTACATTTGCCAGGATAATGGGTTTTTACCCATGATATTTATTGAGGTCAGAGCTGACGACGAACAGCATAGCTCGCTGGTTAGGGTTGTCTGAAAGCTCCACAAAAATTAAACCCGAATGTCTACGGACGCCAACGACGATGTATAATAACTCTCATGAACTCCATCTCGACGAACTTAAAATAAAAGCAAGATCACGCATATACATGTTATAATTATATCTCTTTTTTTTCTAGATGAGGATCACAACACTAACACAAGAAGTAGTTCAACTTAAAGAAGAACTAATCATTCTGAAAGAAAAAAAGACAATTATGTGTTCTAAAGTTGAAATATTAGAGTTGGATTTGACAATTGCTAAGGGTGAAAAAATCAACAGGATTATTTCACAAGAATAAGGAGCTGAAGAACAGTAATGCAACATTAAATAAACGGATCAACACCACACTTGAAGAGTTTGATTTATTAAAAAAACAATCTGAGGTAACCAATCAAAAGCTTCTTCAGCAAATAGAAATTTGTAACTCCATGAGAAAAAAAAAGGATCAATTCGATTTTGAAAATAGCGAATTAAAGTCGCTACATGAAAATATTAAATAAATGTTGAATGGTTTAGATCTAAAGAATGAGTTTAAAAATATGCAGGAAAAGGTTCTGAAAAGGACTAATATTTTTTAATCTTTTATTTAGGGTGGGTAGAAATTGATTCACCCACAAATAGTACTTTATCTTCTGTAAAAACACCACTACAATTAACATCTGATCAGATTACATCATCTGAACAGCCGTCTTTACATGATGAGCAAGTACTAAGCACTTCTCTGAATATATCATATACTGAATCTAACATTTACGAACCAATATCAAATGATGATGATTCTGATCATGATGATGATGATAGTACGGTCATATACGTCCCCAGTGAATAAATTTGATTGGAAAAATGATTTCTTTTTATTGAATACACTTTATTAGAAAAGGATGTTAATTTTATGATAAAAAAAAACCAAACTCGAGAGTGCATGGATTATTAAATGTTATTTACTTTTAAACTACTTTTAAACATTAAACAGATTTTAAAAGAACTAAAATATACATATCACAGCGCTCAGCTAGGTTTATAGAACTAAAAAACAACAACATATTATTATACATTTGCATAGGTTTGATAAACATATATGTTATAAATAATGTTAATCATGATTAGATAACACATTTATCTTATCTGATCCTGTTTGATATCATTTGTAACATTGAAACATGAAGTAAATATTACTTGTTATGTTGAAAACTAGAGTGAAACATTGTAATTTCTTTTTTAATTTAAAAATATCCTGAGTGACACTAAAAGAACATTACACTAACCATTGGTATATCAGTCATGTTCAGCAGTGGTAGTTTATTATGGGTCAGGGACAATAAGAATAAAGCATTTGAAACTGAACTCTAGAGCGAAGAGAATCAGTCAGAGTATACAATGATGCGGGACAGGCTGTTAGAATCAAACGATTGGCAAGACTCAAAACATATTGTTATTCATGTTATTAAAAGCTTTTCGACTGATTGTTGAGAATAACCAGCGAGTCATATCTAGATATTAAACTGTTTCAGACGTCGAGTTCTATCTAGAAATAATTCTACTGTTTAGTCAGACGCTTTTAGATGCCTCTGCAGCAAAAGACCTTTAAAACATTTCGGCAAAAAAACAAAACATGGTCATAATGAGCATTTTTTTCTGTTGTCACAATGTTTTCAACTCTATTATAAATCTTAACTTTTACATTAAGAGTTTCCAAATTTTTCTGCAGGTGATTTTAAAGTCGTCTGCTGCAGGATCCTCAGAAAGCGTTTGTGTCGAGGAAATGTTGCATGTGAGAAAGGGTTAGTTCAAATGAATGAACTATTTCCCCCCCCCCCCCCCCCCCCCCCCCCTTTCACGGAAAGGTATTGAAGCTGAAGTTCGCGAGATTAAACTAACTTTGCTCATTTACCTTAACAATTGTTTGATTAATGATTAGTTGGTGTTTAACACCGCTTTCAACAATCTTTCGGTTATATTGCGGCGTTTCCTAAGTAAGTTACCCGTACTACTGCCCCATTTATCCTGACACCTGTCGTTCAGTCGCAATGCTAACCCCATAATGCTGAGCGCGAAGTAGTGCAGCTATTACTACCATTTGTTTTTGAAAGTTTCGGTATGACCCGGCCGGGGATCAAGCCCGCGACCTCCCGCACCGAGACGGACGCTCTGCCACTACACCATCGAGACGGTCTCCGCCGTAAGAAACACATATCTCCTATATAATGTCATCCGTTGTCAAGTACATTCGAAAATCATGATACATGAACACATATGTGGTCTTCATTGCCACACAAACTAGTCTCAGAAGTCTATAGACACTCGGTTGTGTACCTTTTAAAATTGAGCCATCCCACGAGAAAACCAACACTGTGGACTCTGCGTAAAGTATCGACCTGAATCAGCCTAGGCATGCCTGCTATGAATTGTCTGTTTCAGGACTCGTTACTCTGTACCTCTATCCCACTGAGACGGAATATGGGTCGACACATTACGCAGAGTCCATAATGTTGGTATTCTAGTGGAACGGCTCAACTATTTATTTCACACGAATGTTTCCTATGTGGTCCTCTTTCAAAATTGCTCAAATAATTGAATTCCATCGAAAACTCTGGTTGCCATGGTAACACAAAGGAATAAATTGATAATTCTGAACAAACGTTCCTTTGACCAATTCCAATTGTTCAGATTCGTTGAAAAACATGGCTGCCAGAACAGTGGGATCGTTTATCCTATATGCATTTAGTGAAAATAAAAATCTTCATGTATAAAAGTACTGGCTCAATTTGAGATACTTTCGCACAAATATTCCTTCAATTAAAATTGTTCAATTTATTCCGATCTGTTGAAAAACATGGACACAAGGGGGTCGGACACGTTTTCCTTATATGATCTTATTGTTAATAAATGAAACTCCCATAATGAATTAATTCTGTGTTTTCTATTTTACTTGACGCAGCTAAAATCGATAAAAAGGAAAAGAATACATCATAAATTTGATACAGGGACAGACGTACATCCGGATTCTCATTCACCAGCATCTCCATTACTAACTCGGATGTATGGACCACGTCACACACAAAAAATTGACCTGCCGGACAGTAGACCAGCGAAGATTTTATAGAAAATACTGGAAGTCTGCTGGAGAACTCACTTTACGGAACTTATTCCATAGACGATTCAACCTTGCCCAACTTAAAGACGAGTTTTGACACATCTGCAGCAGACAACTTTAGAAAATTTTGCGGCAAAATAAAATAAAAATGCTTATGTTGAGCAATTTTTTCTTTTGCCACAATGTGTCCTACTCTATTCAGTAATTGTTCTGTCATTTATAAAGATTTTCCATTTCAATTTCAAAGTAATCTGCTGCAGTTTTGTTGTATGTGGGACAGGGTTTCTGAAAACTCCATGGGCCCCCGTTCGAAGCGGTCATGGTGGATTTCCTATCAAAGCACTGGTTTGTTTACCAAGGGATCATGTATTAGTGTGCTGTAGCTGTGACTTAACTGTTATAAGGTTGAAAACGACACGAACCCCCCGGATGTACAAACTTGCATCCTTCATTTGATCGTAAGTGCCATTAACCCTTTCCCACTGGAAAACATAGTGGCAAAAGGAGAAATTGCTCGTTTTGAGCAATTTCTTCTTTTGTCACTATGTTTTCAAAAAGCCGTCTGCTTTCCCACATACAATAAATCTGCATCAGACGACTTTTAAAACCTGTAATCAGGAATATGAAAAACCTCAGTGAATGAAAGAATAATGACTGGTAAATGTTGTAAACATTGTGGCAAAAGGAGAAATTGCTTGTTTTGAGCAATTTCTCCTTTTGTCACATTGTTTTCAAAAGTCATCCGCTCTTGAGGCATCATAAAGCGTCTATATGTGGGAAAGGGTTCCCATCCCTTAGAGGGTTGGTTTTCGTATGGCTTGCCCCATTTTCACGAAAAAATAACAAACTGATGATTGCTGATCCATCAATCCGCAAACCAGAAGTTTATTCGTGAAGCAAAAACGAAACGTTTAAGTACGGATGGGTAATAACGTACCAACTGATAAACGTTTAACATTGCGTTAGATCTTAAAGGTCAGATGTAGCTGCGTCAAAAAGCATGTAACCGAACGGGTTTTCCTTTAAACTAGGCAATACCTTTTGTTGAGCTTTACTCTGATTTCAATTCGAAATCGACAAAGATTCGTTTGCCCAGGCTATATGCATCTTCATTCATGAAACACTTAAAGTTATCTAAATTGTTAACCCTTTTCTACCTGGTGTCCTGAATACGCATTTGGACGCACCATTGCAGACTCATTTTGAACCATTTGCAGTAAACGAACACATTGTGACAAAATTAGTTTTTCATAATGATTAATTTCTTCCTTTGGAACAATGTTTTCAACTATTTTCATGAGACATTTTTCATAATTGTGTCTAGATGTATTAAGTTGTTTGCTGTAGATTTGTTGAAAATAGACAATGGGATAATTTGAAGCGCAAATGGATAATTATTTTTTCTTAACCAGTGCTAGGCAAGGCAATATAGCTCATACACATATAGCGACGATGGAAAATTGCAAATTACAATTAATTTTGACATATAGAAATAAACTTTGAATATAATCTGCCTTGGCTGCGTTTCCCGATTGCGGGAACAACACTATGACTAATTCGCCAATGTCTTGAAACCTACCAAGGAGAACGCCGATATGATATTAAAAGCGGCACACATCCCGTCAAAGCAAAAAACGCTTGTTTGATCCGAGGTATGTATCAGAGTTTAAGAAATTGTTCACATGACATTTTGAATTTCGATGACTTTGATCAGATGTGGATCCAGCGTATGTATCGGTTGTTCCGAGCCTACTATTGTTCGACATTGTCGTGGTCCGTAAACGAGGGCCAATGAGCGACCCTCACCTGACAGGAGGTCCTTTACCGACCTCTATCGCGCTGTCCCATATCCGTATATGGAAATACTTACTCTTTTACCAGGATCATTTATAACGAGGTTCAATTCAAACCGCAGACAAGTAAATGAACACAGCAAATCTCCCTTTGACATCGGTAAGCTGCCTTTGAAGTGTAAGATAATGGCCCGGGATCGCGTCACGCTACGGAAGGTCTTTTGATGATCTCCATTGTGTCATTATAGAAACGCCAATGTGTAGAAAAATCAACGGGGGCTACACTTCCAGATGTTTGTTTTAAAAGAATATATTTGTGTTTACAACTTAGTGAAAAGGGAAGTCTCTAGCGAACTTGTACAGATGCTCAATCTCGTCATATTGTTCATTTTTCATATACTGCTTTTATTCCTGTCGCTGGTTGCTTATTTATTCGTTTAGTTTCCGACCGTTTTGACTAATGACTTTCTTAAACGTTGATGGCTTGAGCAAGAGGACATATCTATTTGTACTTGATAGACTGTGAAAAATGTTTTTTTGAAATCCATGTGATATGAAATTGACAGTCTTGAAAATAAATTCCCGTAATGTCAGTCAATCCGTCAAACCAACTCCGTAATTTACCATACTTGACAGCTGTTTGGCGTATAACCGGACGTTTCTGACGAAAGACAGCGCCTCTAAGACCGTTTTGTGTGTGTATATATACTGAGCACCAATTATTATTTATGAATTTATTTAACTTTTGAACGAAGGCACTTTTGATATAGTGAAAACATGTATGTCATTAAATCTTTAAAACCCAAACTCGCACATTTTTTCAGACAAAATGGTTTCTTGTTTCCATGACATCGAGATGGTACTTTATGTTTTTAGACGACTTCTTATTAAATTAAATGGTCCCTGAATTGTGATTTTATGTAGTTATTGACACCAAGAAATTAAATGAAATCACTAATCGACAGTCAGGTGTATTGTGTACCAAGATGTCTCGTGATATAGGTAGCACACTATGTTGCATAAAACACACAAATTGTGTCTCATGTAACCCTTTTCCACACTCTCTAAATCTGCAGCAGACTACTTTGACAGCATCAGGGCATAAACCTTAAACAAAACATATACATGAAAATATGAAAAATGAAAAAATAAATAAAAACGTTGTCGCAAACGGAGAAATTGCTCATTAAGATCAAATTCTCCTTTTACCAAATTGTTTTCCAAATTTGTCATTTTCAAATGCGTCAGAATGCTTCTACGTACGGTATAACAATTAATTTCACATATCGTTGGACACAGGGACTCGTAAACTTGAAGTTTGACTGAAAACTGGTGATGACCGGGTCACATAAGAAAACATTAGTTATTCGTGATTAACGATTTACGTCCATATGTCAATCAAACTTGTGCAAAACAAATTTCTTCTTAGATTTTCGCTTTGACTTTATCATTCGGTAACTTCAACTTAGGTAGGCGTCCTGTTCTTTGTCTCTGCCGGTTGAAATATCAATTTAAGACACGTTCCCATGTGTTATGTATAAAATCTAGTTATCTAAGAGATTCCTTTTATTCTGATAGTTCAAACGATTCTTGTCAAGCTTTTTAATTGTACGGAATTGAATGTCAAACTACGCTAATACTATTTATTTTTGTGAAACATAAAATCGAGAACTTCACTTAATAAAGATTCAAACTTGTGACCTATAGTTTGAAGGTCAATTAAGCGTCACATCGTGGTATATTTTGTTCAATTTTAATAGTAACGATACAAATTTTATGTTGACCTTCTATTGCTATACTATACATGTATCGACAACGTAAATCGAAAGGATGTTATATTAACCCTTTACATCAAATCTGCAGCAGACGACTTTTAAAACATACCCGATTTAATTTTGGAAACTTCCTTTAAATGAAAGTACAATCATTTAATAGAGTTGAAAAAAATGGTGACAAAAGAAGGAAATGCTCGTTTGGAGCAATTTCTTTTTTTGTCGCCATGTTTTCAAAAAGCTGTCTGCTGCAGAGACGTCAGCAAGCGTCTATATGAGGACAAGGGTTAAATCTACTCTCCCGTATCACATAAATCCAAATGGGCTTATCCCTTTCCAACATACAGCAGATGACTTAGAAAACTTCTAGACAAAAATATTGAAAATATAATTATTGAACAGAGTTGAAAACGTTGTGGCAAAAGGAGAAATTGCTCGTTTTGAGCAATTTCTCCTTTTGTCACAATATTTTCAAAATTCGTCTGCTGCAGAGGCGTAATAAAGCATCTGTGTGTGAGAGAAAGGGTTAAAACTGGCTTGTTTCAAATGTTGTCACAAGGTGAATACATCTCATGCGATGTAACATTAACACATCATGCTCTTACACGACATAGAAATAGTTTATTACGTGTACATACATATACATGCATCTTGTTTCACAAAACAAATAAAGAAAGGATTTCATGCTCCTTTTAACACACACACACAAAATCAGTGTTTTAGGGAAAAACTACTATGATTATATCATGCATAAACATGCATCTTGTAAACAAATAGCCACTGCTACCATTGTTAAAGTCTTTCGACTATTCGCAAGTAAGCGATTTGTCGTAATTTAGAATACATTTCAAATCCTTCAAGGGTCGGTTTTCCTGTGACGTGGCTCAGGTGGATTATGCTAATCCAATAGAACTATCATCAAGATATCTAGTTAAACACAAATTGCGAATCTGCAGCAGACGACATTGAAAGCACATGGACAAGCACTTGTGAACGCTCTGTATATATGGTAGTTACTATTGCATGGAAAAGAAAAGATTGTGACAAATTGTTAATATTTCATAGACAAAGTAAAATGGACCGACAGACTGGGTCTCTGGCGCGAAATATCCGTTTAGAGTTTAGAACAAACGCGCAATAATCCTTAGGCTACCTGTAAAGGAATGGTCACTGACTATCTGGCAATAACATTACGTCAATGTATCTAAAATTAGACTGGGGAGACACGCCTTCAATGTTATTGGTTTACGTTAGATTTACAAAACGAAAAGTAAATACCACGTACGAAAGTAAATAATCGAGTATAAATCCGTTAAGAACTCATTTTACATCATAATCTGTCAAAAATACCAACCAAAAAATCACGGTTAAACAAATCCCGCTGACATTTTATCTAAGGAATCCCGATAAACGTCACGCGCCCACCGCAAATAACTTCTACCCAGTTGGTTAGAGCTTCCAGTTTGTTTAATTAAAAACAGAACATTTAACTTAGAACGACGAAAGTAAACAAAATTGTTATGTTCTAAAGTTGAACAATAAAACATAGATATAGTCTTATCACTCATGTTCTGAAAACAGAAGACGAAATTACTGTGTTTTGCGAAAGGTTTGGCAAGTCGTCTGCTGTCATATGACGTCTGGTATACAGATGGCGCCTATGCCGCAAAGACACAAGGTCAGTCAGATACTGGAAAACTCCAAATAAAAGTATTAATTAGGTTAGTACATTTTATCAACATCGCAACTAATTGAATATACGGCCGATATGAAGAGAGTTGACGATTTGTCATTTATAACGCTTTCCGAAGGTAGAATCTGTGCATAGCATCAGATTGTTTTGTATGACATTACAGATTACGCATAACCGTAATCCTGCTGTTTTCATCAAATGAAAACAACATAATTTTACCAAGATGCATTTGTCAATATATACCTAAAGACAAAAAACAAACAAACTATTAATAATACTTAATTAAAGATCCATCTACCCATTTGGTAATCGTGGGAAGGACTAAACTGTCAGGTGTCATGATATTAAGAAATTGTACAATGGTGTATAAATATCATATCAAACAACCTTAACTGATATCTCGACGTTTTTGAACGCGGTCGTCAATTTTCAATAGAAGATCGTTATAAATAATAACGGTCTATTCCCACAATCGCGTTAGTCACGGTATTTCTAGTATTTACTCGCTATTATAAATATAAAAGCTCGTAATAACCTTATATTCAACTCTTTTCATTATACCAATGTGTTTATCAATAATGATAGCAGATGAACTTTCAAAATAAATATTTCAAACAAAATGTAGGCTGTTACTAAAAGATAATAATCGCCATATTAAAGCAGATTCTAGGTTAATAGCTTATAGTTGAAATTAGAGAGCATCACAAATGTCATATATAAATCGCTCATCTTCTATTGAATTCAATGACGAGAGTGCATTATAAAGTTATGAAGAGTAATGTTATTGCGAAATATGATGCAAACCGTTCATGAACTTTGATTGTTGGTGCATATACATTTTTCCCCTAACGTTTTCGGTGATTTTAGCTGATACACCCCCACTGTACTGGTTGATCTGCCAAATGTTTTGAAAATGTGACTAACTAATTTCTCTTTCCCTTGCGACTCGAAGAAATAATTTTGGGAGTCATTTTTTAAACTTATTTATTTTACATCGATTTCGCAACAAGCTTTCATCTTATAATAATCATGCTCGATGCCTGCTTCCTCGAGACTAAACCAGTACAAGCGCCGTTTGTGTGGAATAATCCCAAAAAGCAGACACCGATCATCACGGGATTCGAACCCTGGACCTTTAGTGCAAGAGAACGACGCCTGCACCACTATCCTTTAACATTTCTACTAAGCAAATGGGTGGGAGGTTAAATTACATGAAACTCTGGGTACTATCTTCATATCAAGTTTTGGTGGGGCGATCCACGGGTCGTATTGGTACCTGCTGGGCTTATTAGCTCAGCCAATTAGAATATGTACGTAATAATCGTTGTTTATCCGTTTTTAAGTTTCTTAGAATTTTCAAAACTTTATCTAGAAATTTAACATCTACCCAAATCTAACATTATATATTACCAGCGACATTCCCCCATAGAAAATATCATGTTTTATACAAGCATATATGCAATGTTAACCCTTTCCAACATACCACAAATCTGCAGCAGACGACTTTAAATACGTCTTGTTTAAAATTTCAAAAATCTTCATTACTGAAAGTGTAATTATTAAATAAAGTTCAAAACATTGTTGCAAATTGAGAAATTGCTCATTATGAGCAATTTTTCCCAGCTGCCATAATGTTTTCAAACGTCGTCTGCTGCAGATGCGTCAGAAAGGATTAGAATGAATGGAAAAAGAATCTACACGAGGACGTGCACATGATCACGGAAATGTGACCGGATAGAGGGGAAGGGTGACGTAGGTCACGGTGACAGTTAATTGACGTCACAGAACCTGCTGAGCCAAACCCATCGATACACTGGTCGTAGTAGAACCTGCTGGGCTTATAAGCTCAGCCAATCAGAATGTGTAACAATAGGTGGGTAAATCACCTGTCACAGTGTGTATGTATACTGAATATTGACCATCCCAAACAGATAAAGGAAGTACGACAGTTGCTCTTTTTTAAAAAATCATGTATCTACCAACTTGTAAAATACAAATTGGTTCCTTCTTATTTGACTTTACCCTTTCCACCATACAACACATTTGTAACTGCGGACACGGAAAACAGGTAGGCATAAATATGAATAATCACTATAAACCAAAGTATGATCATTGCATAAAATTAAAAAAACATTTTTGCATAAGGAGAAATTTCTCAAGATGAGACTTGTCTCCTCTGCCACAATGTCTGCTGTAAATAAGTCAAAATGAGTCAAAAAGTGTGCACGGGTTAACAAAGTCTGAAAGTATGAACGGGTTAACAAAGTCTGAAATTATGAACGGGTTAACAAAGTCTGAAAGTATGAACGGGTTAACAAAGTCTGAAAGTGTGAACGGGTTAACAGTCTGAAAGTGTGAACGGGTTAACAAAGTATAAATGTGTGAACGGGTTAACAAAGTCTGAAAGTGTGAACGGGTTAACAAAGTCTGAAAGTGTGAATGGGTTAACAAAGTCTGAAAGTATGAACGGGTTAGAAAAGTCTGAAAGTGTGAACGAGTTAACACAGTCTGAAAGTGTGAACGGGTTAACAAAGTCTGAAAGTGTGAACGGGTTAACAAAGTCGAAAGTGTGAACGGGTTAACAAAGTCTGAAAGTGTGAATGGGTTAACAAATTTTGAAAGTATGAACGGGTTAGAAAATTCTGAAAGTGTGAACGGGTTAACAAAGTCTGAAAATGTGAATGGGTTAACAAAGTCTGAAAGTGTGAACGGGTTAACAGTCCGAAAGTCTGAACGGGTTAACACAGTCTGAAAGTATGAACGGGTTAACAAAGTCTGAAAGTGTGAACGGGTTAACAAAGTATAAATGTGTGAACGGGTTAACAAAGTCTGAAAGTGTGAATGGGTTAACAAAGTCTGAAAGTATGAACGGGTTAGAAAAGTCTGAAAGTGTGAACGAGTTAACACAGTCTGAAAGTGTGAACGGGTTAACAAAGTCTGAAAGTGTGAACGGGTTAACAAAGTCTGAAAGTGTGAACGGGTTAACAAAGTCTGAAAGTGTGAATGGGTTAACAAAGTCTGAAAGTATGAACGGGTTAGAAAAGTCTGAAAGTGTGAACGGGTTAACAAAGTCTGAAAGTGTGAACGGGTTAACAAAGTCTGAAAGTGTGAATGGGTTAACAAAGTCTGAAAGTGTGAACGGGTTAACAAAGTCGAAAGTGTGAACGGGTTAACAAAGTCTGAAAGTATGAACGGGTTAGAAAAGTCTGAAAGTGTGAACGGGTTAACAAAGTCTGAAAGTGTGAACGGGTTAACAAAGTCTGAAAGTGTGAATGGGTTAACAAAGTCTGAAAGGGTGAAAGGGTTAACAAAGTCGAAAGTGTGAACGGGTTAACAAAGTCTGAACTTGTGAATGGGTTAGAAAAGTCTGAATTTGTGAACGGGTTAACAAAGTCTGAAAGTGTGAATGGGTTAACAAAGTCTGAATGTTCCATGGTGCAAAACAGGATTTGTTTGTTACGAAACCGTTTTGCAAATAGTGTATGTAAGTACAACATTGTCAAACTATTCAATACATGTTATCATTTATACCAAGCAAAGTATTCATTTTCATTTTTGATTAGACTGATATAAAAACCAGAGACGAAAAATGCATTCAATAGGTTAACCGATAACAACTGCACCGAGTACAATTCAAGAACAGCGAAATTGCGCAGTCATTCCATTTCTTATTGCATCAGAGAATGGTCAATAGTTCGTCTTACTAGGTTTGGTAATTCGTTCCCCACATATAACAACTATTCGGCTTAACCCTTTCGCTGTCAAAGGCGGTTGAAGGATTTTTTTTCAAACGATGCAGATTCAGGTGAGACAACTCGTAATTTCCTGTTGGACGAAACATTGAGTGGTCCAATTTTCAACATGGAAGAGTCGGCTTTGTGAAATTCGGCAGTGAAAGAGTTAACGAAAATAAGGGATATCTGGATAAAAGAAAGTATACTTATTGACAAAGAATGACACTATTATTGTAGTATTAGGATATGCTTCTGAATGTAGAAACTGGTTAATCAATCACATTTCCGTTGGCATACACCAATTGGCTCCCCAATTTCAAACATAAATACATAGTAAATTCGGGAACCAGACTCGAAAAATGTCTTTTACCAAGAACACACCATAAAGTAATACCAAGCATCAGTCAATTTACATGTATCTTAATTTTGAACAATAACATTGAAAATGTTAGTTGTTTATGAGTGGTGAAAATAAAATCACATGATGGAATACGTGTAGAAAGAATATATTCACAAGTAATGTTTGAATACATACAATCATGAATGTTGTTTACATTTATGTAGCCATCACATTGAACTCATTTAACCTCAATGTATTGTTAGCTGCAGTCAAAAGGGCGAAGACAACAGAAAAACCCGACTACTTAACGTTGGATATCGGGTTTACTTTTTGTTCCTACTACGCCATGATATCATTTCTCAAGAATAATTGGTATACAGATACACTCGGATAAGCATGTGATACTAAACAGCCTGATCCGAGCCTATGTCGTCCCCATGAGTAATGAAAGAACGAATGAGTGAATGGTACTTAGTGCATGGTACTTAGTGCATGGTAATAAATGGGCTTAGATAATTTTGCTGCAACTTAGAAAGCGAATGGTGTGAACTATCCCGCTAATCTAAACAAGTAATAATTCTGAATTAAGTTCATTCCCAACTTTTATTCAACAAGCTTTCAACAAACTTTCCTATTTCAATTCTCGTAGTAAAATTGGACTGCTTGTTGAAAACAATTTTTTAAAAAATAAACACAAAATGATTTGAGTCCTTATAATTTGGCATTCTGAACAGTGTATGCTCAGATTAGTCTGTTTAGCTGCCCACTCTTACCCAAATCTGTTTCTGTAATGTGTTGATTCCCAGGCTGATATGGATCTACACTTTAAACAAAAGCCACCTTCTTCCTGTTCCCATGACAGGGCCTATTTAGAATCAGACATGCTGCTACTTTATTTGTATATGTATATATTAAGAATAAAAATTAGCGAGGCTTGTCATGGGCCAAAATACCCAGCCATGGTGCAAATATCTGTTCAAGTCTTTTGTCAATGAAGCAGAGATGTCATTGGACACTTTTCCGACGGTGTCATTATAAATAGTTCATATGTTAACACAGAATTCTAAATAAAATATGTGTATAACATCTTCATTTTAGTCCGTCCAAGGGACAATGTACATTTTGACTTTTGTGAACAGTGCAGATTAAGATATACACTGCTTAGAACACAACACTGTAATAAACTACTGTCAAATTGTGTAGTTCCTAATAACATTGGGTAAATGTACAGACTGGTCTGAACATACACTGCTCAAAAATGCCATCTTGTATCTTTTCCCATTGACTGGTCCATTTGGTCCAAAATTGTCGAAACGCACGTGACTCGTCTCACTGAGTACAGGCTTTATTGCACGTGTTATTCTTTATCTCGTTCTCCGGATTTCAACGATTACAGATTAACCCTTTCCCACATAACACAGATATAATGCAGCAGACGACATTGAAAACATCTAGACAAAACTTTGAAAACTGTCTTAATTGAGCAGGGTTGAATGTATTGTTGTAAAATGAGAATTTCCTTATTATGAGCAATTTCTGCTCTTGTTACTACCTTTTCAAAAGTCGTCTGCTGCTTATGCGTCAAAAATACGGCAGAGACATTAAGTACATATTTATAGGTGAACTCAAATGACCGTTTGGTGGCACTTTTAAAGGATTGTGTTTATTTTGACAGATTATTAGAATTATTTTGATACAAACTGTTATGTAAATAATCATTGTTGACGAACGAAAGACAACGGACGTTTAAACGCACGTATTCGTATCAAATGTCATCTCAAAAATGTTGGGAATTTCCTATCTCAATCCCTGCTTAAATGTCCCTTTTTTATATTATCATTTAATTCCTCATTATGTGTTTAAATAAATATGTTTCTATAAAATAAATATATATTATTATGGTTGATGGTCTTTCTCAGTCAGAAGAATACACACTTATCTGTTTGATTTGATGTGTTTTAATACCAATTTCAACACTATTTTAATCACATAACGTCGACAAGTTTATATACACATGTTGTGTCTGTATATTCCTACTGAGTAGACTTATTTCCAATCACAGTACTCATGTGCATTCTCCCATTCCCATTTATCTCACTATTTATCCTAATAGAAATATATTTATTGTAAATATCGAAATTATGCATGATTTTTGTATTGTTTGGTGACTTATAGGCCCGTAGGACCGGGTCCTCTTTGTAATTGTAAATGTATTTGTATATCAATCTGTAAATATGCTCAAGTCACAATCATAAACGGTTTACCTACACTGTACCTACCTATTCCCGTCATGGCGCACATCACCTTGTTGGACACCACCCCACCCCCACACCAACCTTGAAGGAAGACGGATGGCACTGGTCGTATTTCAATTGTTTGCAAGTTTATTTATTTGGCATAAACATTTATATTACATTGTCATAAACATATTATTTTTATGTCGGTGTTATCCCTTTCCCACATACAACAAATCTTCAGCAGACGACTTTGAAAACATCTAGGCAAAAGCACAGAAAATCCCTTTAAATGAAAGAACAATAATTGAATAGAGTTGAAAACATGGTGACAAAAGGAGAAATTGCTCGTTTTAAGCAATTTCTTCTTTTGTTGCCATGTTTTCAAAAATCCGTCTGCTGCAGAGGCGTCAGAAAGCGTCTATATGGGGGAAAGGGTTAACAAATGAACATATATAATACATCGACGAGAAAAACAGATACATTTTAATTAGTTAGATCTGAACATTGACAGCATAACTAAACAGTATTTACAAATACACATGGCAAAATGTCAAAGCCAACAATTTAACATACAACAAACAAACACACAAAACATGTTAAGAAAATGAAATATGGTGAATTTTGTAAACTCGGAAAGATCGATTGGCGAAACCGGAAATGAAACTAACGACATTCTGATCAACGGCATGATTCATTATGTTCAGCCGTAAATTGTGCGAAATCACATGTAGATCTATTAATTAACTTAAGTATGCCGGGTACCAGGCAAATGCAAGATGTAATAGTCGGTGTACAGTTTAGGTAACATGTGGGAAGTTAAACTATTCAATAAGCTCGATATGTTTCTGCAGACCCGTCAAAAGACTTTAAATAAGGTAGAAATGAACCATTTCATGCCAATAAAATAGGCCGTCATCTTAAAAGTGCACGTAACCAAAGAGTATGTACTCTCTGTAATAAGAATAGTATTGGTAATGAATTTCATTATTTGTTTGAGATCATTTCAATGAAGAAAGAATATAATATTTTACAAAGTACTATTATATTACTATTACTCTCATAAGCTTATTGATCTAATGAACTGCAAAAAAAAAAAAATATGTCAAGTTAGCCTTAATTTGTAAAACCATCTGATCAAAATTTAAATAATTAATTAAAAATTCTCCGAATACTTAGAACAAACACCATACAAATAAACAAACAAACATTACAGACCCTGCAAAATGCGTTTCTTTTTGAGGAAAGGGTGATACAAATTGCCATATTATTCGACACTTTTTATGAAGATTTGTGCGTCTTCATTATATTTGAATCTTAAACGATGCAGCATGACAAACTAAAGGTCAGGTGCAATTGTTACAAATGTCATACAATTTAATTTAGAATTTTAATTAAAATCTTTAAATAGCTGGGAATGTGTTCGATTCGTAAACAAGTAATCCTCCATAAAAGCTCTGTTTGTATCGTCAGATAATACAACTGATAAGTTACAAAGTGTGTGTTTATCTTGATGCTTAAGACAAGAATGGTGGTTCATTGTTATTCTTCAATTAGTTGTAATACCGGTATACAGTAAACCGTGTATTGAAACTATTCTCACGAACAGTCTTCTTGACGAAACTGGTCTTTCTTATACGTGGAAAAGGGTACAAATTGGCATATAACTATAAACAGTGGAGGTTCAGTTCAGCCTGCATATCTGTTCTGTCTCATCAGAATCCACAAACGCTTTTCAAAAGCTTAAGTATATGATTTTTTACAAGCGTAGATCTTGATCAGACCGCGTGGATGCAAAGTATTGTCTGGATCTATATGGTTCATGTATCTTTTCGAATGGGCGGGTTCTTATATTCAATTGCTTATGGTTTTACGATATCCATAATAAATGCGTAGCTGTTTAATATTGACATACTAATTGACAATGATTGCAATAGTGCTAGATTAATTTAAGTTAGAGTATGGCGACCGTTTCACACACGCAAATACTAAACATGACATACCAACCAGGTGCGTTTACAAATATTAATTGATTGTTTGGTGTTTTACGCCCCTTTCAAAAATAATTCAGTTATATCCCGGCGTTATCGGGTAAGTTACTAGTTATACTGTTCCAGTTATCCTGACACCTGCCAATCAGTTGTAATGCTTACTCCGCAACCCTGCCGGGGATCGAACCCGCGATTTCTCGCAACCCGATGAGGACGCTCTACCACATCACTACCTAGACGGTTCAAATATATGATGAAGTCTAGCGCAGAACTGAACAACAGCTAGCACAGGTCGCAATGGAGTTTGCAACATTCTTCTGATTTGCCATAATCTAAACATATTGGTAATTTATAAGGTCATGTGAAACTCGTCTATCCCTTGCCCACCTGCAAACGCATTTTGACGCAATAGCAGCAGACGATTTTGAAAACATTGTGGCAAAAGGTGAAATTGCTCATGATGAGCAATTTCTCCTTTTGCCTAAATGTTTTCAACCTCATTTAACAATCAAGCTATCTTTTATGGAGATTTTTCAGGTTTTTGTCACCATGTTTTCAAAGTCGTCTGCTGCAGATTTGTTGTATGGGGGGGGGGGGGGGGGGGGGGGGGGGGGGGGGGGGGGGGGGGGGCGAGCAGAGCAACAACTAGCGGAGGCACATAAATACAGCCGTTCTAGAGAGGTGTTGCTCTTAAGAGGTTGAGACCTTCCCCCGCTAAAAATGCATTTTGACTCACCTGAATGTCTTTAGTTCTTTAATTCTTATTTGATTATTTGAATTTCGTTAGAAAATGGAACCTTCTGAAGAGGTTTTGAAGATGTGTCGTGTACATTTTTTATAGGTATTGTTTTCATCGACTTCATTTCCAATACGAAATTTTGCTCGTGATATATATGTTTGTCTACGTCAAAATATATACTCATAAACTATTGCTTTAAGCAATTGGAAATAAAAATAAAAATAAAAAGAATCAGAAATAAATCGTTGCTCTGATTGTGGCCATTCTTCATCAATAGCAATACAAAACAAGAGGACCATGATGGTCCTATATCGCTCACCTGATTTAATCAAACTTAAAAAGTTTTCATTGTTCTTTGTCTATACATATATTCGGAAAACGGTGGCCATGTTTATCATCCTATCAAAATAATTTGAAGTCTTAGTAGAGGGGCACCCAAAGAACATTCATGGCAAATGGACAAGAATATTTTTAAAGTGTTTACCTTAACAAGTCTATGTAAAACAAGTGATCCCCAGGGTGGAGCCATGTTTGACACCAGGGCTATGATAATTTGACCAATCTTGGTAGAAGTCCACTAGATGAAGTTAGATTTCAAATATTAAACTTTTAGACAAGATTTTTAAAGTTTTTCCCTATACGAGTATATGTATAACAAGTGACCCGGGTGGAGCCATTTTTGACCCCAGGGCTATAATTTGAACAATCTTGGTAGGGGTCCACTAGATGATGCTACATACCAAATATCAAAGGCCTGGGCCTCCTACTTTTAGACAAGAAGATTGTTTAAGTTTTTCCCCTATACAAGTCTATGTGAAACAAGTGACCCCCAGGGGAGGGGTCATTTTTGACCCCATGGCTAAATTTTTGAACAATCTTGGTAGAAGTCCACTACTTTTAGACAAGATGATTTTTTATTTGTTTTCCCTTAATGTAAAACGAGTGACCCCCCCCCCCCCCCACGGACGGGTAATTTTGACCCAAGGGCTATAATTGAACAATCTTGGTAGAGGTTCACTAGATGATGCTACATACCCAATATCAAAGGCCCGGGCCCTCTACTTTAAGACAAGAAGATTGTTTAAGTTTTTCCCATATACAAGTCTATGTGAAACAAGTGACCCCCAGGGGAGGGGTCATTTTTGACCCCATGGCTAAATTTTTGAACAATCTTGGTAGAAGTCCACTAGACGATGATACATACCAAATATCAAAGGCCGGGGCCCTCTACTTTCAGAAAATATATTTTTTTAAATGTTCTATATATGAGACTATGTAAAACAATATACCCCAGGGGAGGAGTCATTTTTTGACCCCAGAGCTATAATTTGAACAATCTTGGTAGAGGTCCACTAGATGATGCTACATACCAAATATTAAAGGCCTGGGCCCTCTACTCTTAGACAAGAAGATTTTTAAAGGTTTTTCCCTATATGAGTCTATGAACAAGCTCCGCCCCCCTGGCGGCCATGTTTTTCAACGGATCGGAAATATTTGAACAATCTTGTCAAAGGGTGCCCCAAGGAACATTTGTGCAAAATAATTTTCAAATCGGGCCAGTACTTTTGGACAAAAAGATTTTTAAAGTTTTAACAATGCATATATATGGAAAACAAGCTCCGCCCTCTGGCGGCCATGTTTTACAACGGATCGGAAATATTTGAACAATCTTGTTAAAGGGTGCCCCAAGGAACATTTGTGCAAAATAATTTTCAAATCGGGCCAGTACTTTTGGACAAGAAGATTTTTAAAGTTTTAACAATGCAACTATAAGGAAAACAAGCTCCGCCCCCTGGCGGCCATGTTTTTCAACGAATTGGAAATATTTGAACAATCTTGGTAAAGGGTGCCCCAAGGAACATTTGTGCAAAATAATTTTTAAATCGGGCCAGTACTTTTGGACAAGAAGATTTTTAAAGTTTTAACAATGCACATATATTAGGAAAACAACCTCCGCCCCCTGGCGGCTATGTTTTTCAACGAATTGAAAATATTTGAACAATCTTGGTAAAGGGTGCCCCAAGGAACATTTGTGCAAAATAATTTTTAAATCGGGCCAGTACTTTTGGACAAGAAGATTTTTAAAATTTTAACAATGCACATACAAGGAAAACAACCTCCGCCCTCTGGCGGCCATGTATTTCAACGGATCGGAAATATTTGAACAATCTTGGTAGAAGGTACCCAAAGGAACATTTGTGCAAAATAATTTTCAAATCGGGCCAGTACTTTTGGACAAGAAGATTTTTTAAGTTTTGGTTAATTTCCCCTTTTTAATTTGCCATGGCAGCCAAAGTTCTGCATGGAATATAATTCTGTGAACAAGTTTAAAAGAGATCCACCAAAGGAACATTCCTGTAAAATTATTTTGAATTTGGTTAATTGGTTTAGGAGGAGAAGTCGTTTGTAGGAAAATGTGAACGGACGGACGACGACGACGGACGACGGACGGTGAGCGATCACAAAAGCTCACCTTGCACTTTGTGCATAGGTGAGCTAAAAAAAACAGCATACAATGAGTCGGTACTGCATTATAATATGTTTGTGCTTTACAAACAGTTCATGAAATAAAATCGTAAGAATGTATGTACAGGAAAAACAGCTACTTATGACTCGACATCATTTAAACTTTTCCCATGCGGTAAAACATAAATTATTCATAGATTATTGCTTTAATTGATTGATTCATTGGATTGGGGTTTAACTCCATCTCTAACAATTGTTCAGTCATATCACCGCAGCCAATTCACATACTCATGTGATTTCTGACCTTCTCACACCAGTACTCCACACACCATACTTTCCAAGCAACCGGCTGCTTGTCCTGGCTGCTTGTCCACATAGACTGTTAGCCCATTGGTGGAAGACGAATGAGGCATTTCATAATAACTTGTGTTAAACGTTGGAAAGAATGTTGGTCGAGCTGGGGTTCGAATCCACAAACTATATGGATTGACAGCCCGCCTCGCTACTGACTGGGCTACTGGTGCTCGGCTCAAGCAATTGGACGTGAAAAGAAAAATTCAAACTACCAGACATCAATCGTAAATCTTCTTTCATATATAGCAAACTGCAAACAATATTATTATATTGTTGTGCTTTAAAGACATTTCATGAAATGAAATTGCTAGCATGTAAGCATGTTTGAGGATACACTGTAATGACTGTTTCGACATCATTAAATCATTTTCGTATACGTAAATAATATACAACTCATAAACTATTTTAATTGAACGTGAAAATAAAAATAAAAAGTATCGAGACATAAATCGTCTCAGGATAAAGATAACATAGACGCATTACCTACGTATCCAGGATTTACTAGTGACCAGAGGGGCATTTCTTATCAAAGTGTATTTAAAATCGTTTAACCCATTCCCACACAGAACAAATCGGCAGCAGACGACCATGAAAATATATTTTTTTAAATATTGAAAAATCATGAATAAAAGCATGATTATTTTCAAGAATTGAGAACATTGTGGCAAATGGAGATATTATTATTATGACCTATTTCTACTTTTACCACAATGGTTTCAAAAGTCGGCTGCTGCAATGTCGTCAAAGTGCGTCTATATTTGGGAAAGGGTTGAATATCACCTCTAACCAATGGAAATTCCCCTCAACCATGATTGACACAAATGGGTGTTACTTTTTGATGTTTAGATTAGTTCAGCATTTAAATTTGGTTGGTCATCTCGTTTTATTTAATGAGGTGGCAGAAGGTATAACGAAACACTAAGTTGGCCACGTTCACGGAATATTAAAGTGGGGTATACCAGAGGAATATATAAGACATATAACCTATCAGACAGAAGAAAAAAATCAAAGTTGTTAAAATTGTGATAGATAAACATTACATAGTTCTGAAATACAACAATAACAACACATAGTGAGTCAGGCTTGACATTGTTGCAAACGTATTCTGTATTCATCTGTAAACGGACAATTGAAGACACAAATATGGTATTACCAAAAAGTGAGAGAAAACAATTATTTAATTGCATGGTGGTGCTGCTTGTACTGTCATTAGCATGGACATCCGTGCTGTCATGTCCTACAGGCTGTAACTGTCGGGGCAGAGCGGTTAGATGCGGCCCTGGTTTGACCACGTTACCCAGCGGATTGGATGCAACGGTATCTATGTTAGGGATTTCAGGTTCAAAAATGAATCACAATAAATTTACATCAATTAAAGCGAACTATTTTCAGAGTTCTCCGAATTTGTTTTCTCTGACTGTAACGTACAGCGACGTTCAGACGATTGATGTCGGTGCTTTCTCTGGATTAAATATACTTCAAGATCTTAGTTTGGCGGATAATGCGTTAACCAATTTAGATGCTGGTATATTCCAAGGGATTCCCAAACTCAGAACACTTGATTTATCTGGAAACGTGAATTGCAAGTTTGACGGTAACTCGTTCACCCACATAACGTACATTGAAGAGTTGAATATTGGACAAATGGGTATCACAAAGCTAAAAAAGAACATATTCTATTCTCTTACAAAATTGAAGGTTCTGAGAATGTACGGTAATGACATTAAACGCATACGCCCGGAGGTGCTTTTGCCACTTTCGAACCTTGAAAA
This sequence comes from Serripes groenlandicus, assembly GCA_031761405.1. Lineage (NCBI taxonomy): Eukaryota > Metazoa > Mollusca > Bivalvia > Cardiida > Cardiidae > Serripes > Serripes groenlandicus. The sequence goes on from JASEVX010000006.1 coordinate 83,534,570, forward strand.
TTTGGACATAACGGGAAACCAGCTTCTTGGCATCCCGGTCGAGCTGAAACCAATGTTTAGTCAACTGAAATCAGCTCACTTGGCGGACAATCCGTGGCAATGTAATTGTCAGCTACTATGGTTGAAAGAGCTTAAGTCGACATTTACCACAAGCGGACTGGATACGACGGAGGTGGTTTGTAACGGACCGGCCAAGCTTATGTACGCTTCACTTAAGAACGCACCTGAATCGGAGTTCAAGTGTATTCCACCAAAGGTCGTCCGCTGTGACAGCACCACGTACTCTGTTAATTTACAAGAGCGCCTGCAGGTGTCGTGTCAATTCGAGGGTGATCCGATACCGGACGTCGAATGGTTACGGCCAGACGGGTACAGATTTAACGATACAGACCTAAATTACAGACAGTATAATTTTCTTGAAAATGGAACCCTTCTTATCAACGGTATTGGCGTCGTCGACGATGGTGCGTGGAGAGTCCGTGCTTACAATGGAACTATGAGTGACGAAATGACTGTACGAATTCACGTGATTATCACAACAACCACATTGTCGACAACACCAACCACAACCATATCAACAACCACGAGAACCACGACAACACCGACAACTACAACAACAAAAACAACTACGAAACCAACCACGGTTACCTCAACAACACCACCACCCCGCCCTACCTCAAAATTGATGACGTCACTCAAATATAGCCAGTTACCGCCACAATTAACGACGAATCTACAACTTCCTGCCGAAACGGAACACCCAGCACAAAAACCAAACAACAAAAATGACGGCACAAGTGGGGGCAAGGTCGATATCAAAGAAAACGGTATCAATTACGGACTTCTTGTCGCAGCTGCAGTGGCAGGAGGGACTATTGTCGGCTGCATATGCCTTATTATAATGTGTTGTCAGAAAAAGAAGAATGACGAACAAAACAAAATATCCCCGTTTGATGATGCCTTCCGGTATGACGACGGTCTGTAAGAAACAGATGTTCCGTTAGTAGATTTTAGTTTATTTATTTAATATTTATACTGACAAAAACAGACAAGAAGACATGTGTGGCTCGTAAACATTCGGATCAGGCTATACAAAACATTCTTATACGTGTTTTACAAGTCAGGCGAAAAGCGGTTATATTTCATCTACCTTTGAGAGAACATTTATGTGACGCGTCTGTCGACTTGGTGTCTAATTGACCTTCCGTAACGGGACAACATGAACGTTAATTGGCTTTAATGTAGCGAATTTATATTTACATTTAAACATCCAAACGAACAGTGAGGGCTCTGCTCAGTCTGAGCGTATGCACATACTCGCCTGAGACTTCTCTGTACGTAGATGCATACAGACCACAAGTCACTAGACGCTGCTCAAATACGATTTCATGTTGGACTACAATTCTAGTCTTATGTAAACAGTTACATCTATACATCTTCTAATTGTAGAAGTACAGTAAATACTTAGGCGAGACTGTGCGTATGCGAATTATTGTCCAAGTCTTCACTGTACGCCGAACAACAAGATCCCTTTTCGCATTGACGTGACTCAAGGATCCGCATCTTTTTCAAGCAAACAGTAAAGACTACGATTGTAGTTTTCACTGCATGCATATGCGATTATGTTGGTTTATATCATGCACTTACTCATCTGTTAAGTTTAATTATTGTAAAACAAATATTTATAGAAACAATTTATTGCCAAAGTAGTTGATACCAATATAAGAATTTAGCATTTAGAAAATTTGCAGAAAATGATAACATGGATCAATTTATGTCTGGTGTCTTCAAAATGCACTGTATCTGAACAAGTTTCTTTCAATACACCCGTTATTTATACTGAACAGCGGAGTAACAGAAACAATACGATGATTATCTTAAAAGAGTTATATATTAGGGGTATATTTCGTAATCAAAAAACCTTTTTCGACACCCAACCCCACAGTATGACCACTTATAACGACACATCTGTAGTGTGAAAACGTCTATAGATGAACAAAAGAAATGATGAAAAGGTACAAAGTAATTAATTGCGTCGTCCTGCGAGATAACCAACAGTGTGGACTCTGCGTAAAGTATCGACACGGATCAGCCTAAGCATGCCGTGAGGCTAACCCGGACAGACACTTTTCGCCTCCTACGGATTTTCTTTTTCAGGAATCATTAAGCTATACCTCTATCCCCCTGACACGGAATGCGCAGACTGATCCGGGTCGACACATTACGCAGATGCCATAATGTTCGTTTTCTCGTGATTCGGCTTAAATGTTAAAAAGGGACAAAGTAATTTCTATCCTGAGTGGAGGCGGAAAAGTAGAATTTCTTCCTTCTGGGTAATTATTCCCTTTCTTACAATATATTGCAAAGTGATCTCCTTCCGCGGTGTGTATCGATGTCATATTAACCTCTATAGAAGAACAACTCTCTAGAACAGCTGCATTCCTTTGCCCCTACTAGTTGTCGCTCTGAAGAGATTGTAATGCATTGACGCACTGTATAGATTGTACTGCATTGACGCACTGTAGAGATTATACTGTATTGACGCACTGTATAGATTGTACTGCATTGACGCACTGTAGAGATTATACTGCATTGACGCACTGTAGAGATTGTACTGCAGTGACGCACACAACGGGACCATAATATAATGGGTTTAGTTGGGATATAAGAGGTATAGTATTTAAGGATTTAATTATACCTATGTATCCGATAATTGTTTGTCACTTCAAACAACGTATGTCTTGTTGGACGAACAATGTTTCGAATTCATCGAAAGTTATTATCAGGAAATAACCGAAAAGGTATAACAGAGTGTATTTAGCAATATAGTAGGTTTTGTATTATAAGGGAACAATAAGGTCTTTTTATGTGTGCTTTAGATATTGATTGCCTTGAAACGGTATAACACATATATGCTTCTACCTCATTTTCTACTGTTATAATTTGAGCAGTGCAATAAGAAAAGTAACCGTCTGATTTTTAAGGCTTATTTTGCCATACCGTTCTTTAAAACTAACGACAGTGAATAGACGATAGTGAACAACGGAAAAACCCAAGTCCGTTTGTTCACAAGTGAAAATGTCCAGAAGGTCGCATTTCCTAATGATAAGCTCATTTTAGTTTTTTGTGTTTAAGTTTTATTTATGTATATTGGATACATGAACCGTGTCAGACGAGAATATGTGAGCCGTTCCACGAGAAAACCAACATTATTGCCTCTGCGTAATGTATCGACCCAGATCAAACTGCGCAGTCCGCGCAGGCTAATCCGGCCGACACATTCCGTCTCTGGGAGATAGAGGTATAAAGTAATGATTTCTGAAACAGAAAATCCACATGAGGCGAAAAGTGTTTGTCCGAGTTAGCCTGCTTAGGCTGATCCGGATCGATAATTTACGCAGAGTCCACAATGTTAGTTTTCTCGCGGTACGGTTCATAGTTTGTTTCGTCTCCGCTTTCCAATCAGACGGTGAAGTATCGGAGAGACACTGAGATCGGATTCAATTCAAGTGTTTTCGTCCGAAGCTTTATCTGTGATAGTTTTAAATGTTTGTGATGTCAGTGGTACTTGATTCGCAATTTTAGATTGTATGTGGTTTAATTTCACTGATATATACCTGAATATATAATTATCAATGAATTCAAAAGAAATTCGATTTTTTAAATATTTTCGCGTTTCTCTCACAATACAATACAATACAATTCTTTAGAGCAGAACAGTAAATAAAAAAAAAATTATTTCTAATTTTTTCATCTCAAATCACAAGTTTGGTACATGAGACAAACAATAAGCAGTTAACATGCAATTGCTTTTCTCCCTATATACTAATCTTTAAATACTAACTAGAGAGAAAATCGCAAACACTGAAAATGTCTCATTTCTATGATAAGTATATATATTAGGCATATTTCAATGAAATATTACCTAGCGTCGGGGATTTTGAGCCGTGTGTCCCGGGTTCGACCCCACCAGTCGCGGCGCGACGGTCATGCTGGAGTGTCCTTGGCCAAGGCACATTTCCTAGCCTGGTTTCTTAACCCAGGGATCATGAATAAGTGATCTGTTGCCGTGAAATAACTGAAATAATGTTGAAAAAAGCGTAAAACCCCAATATAAAACAAAATGAAATAATACCACAAACAATCTTAATGAGCGGTTTTAGTACCAGTGCATTTATACAGGCTCACCCGAGTCTTCACTGTTCGGAGATGCAACATCACTCAGTATCACCAGACGTGACTCATTGATATAATCGATCATGCTGTTGTCGATCAAATACTTATATTCAGGTTTGAAGCTAGTTATTTCAGAGTTCATAACTATCGTTTCGTGTTTGTTACATCAACGACGAATTATAATGCTTAACCCTTTCCCTCATACGGCAATTCTTCAGCAGACGACTTTGTCAAGAGTTAGAAAATCTCCATAATTGAATGTATAACCTATGACAAAAAGTCGAAAACATTGTGGCAAAAGGAGAAATTGCACGTTTTGTGCAATTTCTTCTTTTGTCACTATGTTTTCAAAAAGCCGTCTGCTGCAGAGGCGTCAGAAAGCGTATATATGAGGGGAAGTGTTGATATAAGGATATTTACATCAGGAGAAGCATACTACATTATCTTCCCGTTATCATTTATGTATACTGTGGGTACAAGTAAGCGATAATTCCCATGTATCGTTTACACTTTTCAGACGGATCTGCAGAAGAAAAGTTTTAAAAAACATTGTGGCAAAAAGGAGAAATTGCTCATGGTGAGCAATATGTTGGAAATTAAGACAGCTATTTAACGGAAAGGTGTTTATTGTTAATCATTTCAAATGAACGGCGCTTTGCGAAAACCAACCCTAACAGTTGCGACAAGTGAAGATCCAGATTAACCAGTGCACCCGCGCAGTTTGATCTGGCTCCTCACTGTTCGCCAATTAGTCACTGTAGGTTTCAAGAGGCACCTTACAAATATAGACCAATTGGAGCATGTTTCTTTGATGCGCTTGTATACCTTTTGATTAGACATGTTTACTAATAACGGTTAGGTTGGTGTTTCCGGAGCACCGTTTAAACGTATGTGTGATCCTGGCTCATATAATTGCATAATATGTATAACTTCATTATTGTTCACATGTTTGCAAAGAAAGATTTAAAATTGTTCCTGTTTTAAACATTTTCTCTGATGAAATAAGTCGATTCTTTAGGAAAATCACATACACTGTATAAACTAGTGTGGAAATGAAGTCGACGCTTTCTGACGCCTCTGTAACAGGCGGCTTTTGAAAATATTATGACAAAAGGAGAAATTTTCATAAATTATCAATTTCTCTTTTTGTTACAACGTTTTCAACCTTTTACAATAATTAAAATATTTTGTCCTTAGTTTTGCCCAGATGCATTCAAAGTCGTCTGCTGCAGATTTTCTGTGAGTTTGAAAGGGTTGATTCTATGGGAAAGCGTGTCATTTGTATAAGTTATTTCGGAAGACTTAGGCTCAGAGAATATAAGAGAACAATGTATATGTAAATGTTGTTTAACCCTTTCCCATCTAGAGAAAATCTGCAGCAGACATTTTTTGCAAAAAAGGAAGCACAAATAGGGAATATCTATAAATAAAATGTTATTTATTGAAAATAATTGAAAAAAATTGTTTCAATGGAAGAAATATACTAATTATGAGCAATTTCTCCTTCTGCAAAAGTGTTTTCAAAAGTCGTCTGCTGCAGAGGCGTCAGAAAGCGTCTGTATGTGGGAAAGGGTTAAGTGTGAAAGGAGATGTGGGAACTTGTTTTGTTTTGTTTTAGTGCGAACGTGCAATTTTAAATATCATCTACACTTCATTCTCATTGAACATGCATCAGTTCATGTTGCTTTTTCATTTGTTATTTGTTGTTTTGGGTAAAATATACATACAACTCATCAATTTAGTGAATCGTTTTGAATGTAGTTAATCGTTATAATCTAACATTTTAAATAAAGTTTGCTAATCGTAAAAGAACCTTTTTTTGTCTTTTGTCTTTATACTTTTAATAAAAGTATTATAATCTATCTACTTTTACAGCGCTTTTCTAGTTCCCTTTCCCACTTACAGAAAATCTACATCAGACGACTTTGAAAACATAGTGACAAAAACCTGGCTAATCTCCATAGAAGATAGCTTAATTGTTAAATCAAGTTGAAAACATTGTGGCTAAAGGAGAAATTGCTCATCATGAGCAATTTCACCTTTGGCCACAATGTTTTCAAAAGTCGTCTGTTGCAGATGCGTTAAAATGCGTCCATAGATGGGAAAGGGATAACGATGGACGAACAAGTTAAATCAATGTATACACTAAAAGCCTTAGGTCTAACATCATGTGTATTTGTTCAAACTTATTTTGTCATACATAACTACCTCGGTGGTGTCCGCACAGATGAGTGGGAGCCCGGGGTTCAATCCACGGCGGGGTCATACAAAATACTTTAAAAATCATGGTAGCGGCATCCTCATATGGATGCAGGGATAGCATGACCACTGATGTGTTAGTGTACAACAGTACTTTCCGTAAGTGCTGGTAAGTTACCAGGGAAACGCCGTGATATGAATGAATTGCGATTGAAAGCCGCGTGAAGCAATTGTTCATACATACATTCCATATTGTTATCATATAACAAACAAGAGAAAGTTGATGCAACGCATCAATGTCGCCGGAAAACCATTCTGCAGTTGATTACATTATATTAGTTGAATAAAACAGTTATCAACTAAAGGGCTTATTGGAACATCAGGGGTGGGGCCAAATGAAAATGTATCATAACTTGCATTTTTTATGTCAACGAAGTGAATGTCCTTCATTGAAATATAATTAAAGCCTTTCATTGTTTATGATCAATCTCCATTCTTAGGTAGGTTGACCATATACACAGCCAACTAATTATTGATCATAAACAGGAAATGAGTAATCTTGCCAATCATTAGTCTACTCATGTTTTAAAATTATATAATGATGAGCGCCCTTGTGTCAATGATGCATAACAATATGCAGATCGCAAGCAATATGCCGGTAGGGAATCAAATGACAAATTTAAAATTGTCAAGGACGAAATAATTTTGTACGAAAGACCCGATTCGTTTCTTCTTCGCATAATTGTCGTTTTTTACACTCTCTTTATAGGCAGAGAGTGTTCATTCAAAGTAATTTTTATATTAAAACCAGTTTTATCTCAGTTTGTCCTTTTCGTCATTTATTTCGAACCAAATAAACATTTTAAATCGCCTATAATTAACTATTTGTAAGTGAGTGTAAAGAACGGCTCTCTGCAAAGGAGATTTATCTACGCAGTCGGTATAGGTATTCACTTGATCAACATATTTAGCTTAGAAACAGTTCCTATTTTAGATATTCATGGATTAACATTATTAAATGAATTCTACATAAATCAAGACATCTCTTTGAACATGAAAATAACATTCAGTAAGTTAAAATTGCTACCAAAAGGAGAATTCGACGCAAGTCTATCAGGGACTCTTTTGTCTTCGTAAATAAGACAAAAAAACATAAATGCGAGTCAAATAAAGAAACTGCAAATACTTAAAACATCGGATTATTTATTTAATTTTAGATGTGTCATAACTAAGTGTTTTTAAACAATCACAATTGTAATATGTTCAAGACATTTAAATTTGTTTTTTTCTAATAATAACTCTCCTCCCATGTCATTTCCGAAAAGCTATTAAAAAATAGAAGTCGCGGGCTTCTGCCCGGCGACTAATGATACTGAAATAGGGATATTCTTGTGAAATATGCTTGACGCTTTTGCCGAAACATCAGCTGGATATTTAAGTACATTTTTAAAAATGCCAAGATATGACTATATTCTTCGCTGTCTTTATCAACTTCTTTTATTGACCATACCGTCTGCTTTTGGAAGTTGAAGGTCAGCTCTCAAAACGGAACCTTTACAGAGCGGAAACCTCTCTGAAACGACAATTTTTTTTTAATTGCCATGACATTCTTCATCTCCGAAGGTCTGTTTTCGTGTGTGCATGTCATTTCCTACACAGACTGCATGAAAGATTATTTCCCATACCAGAAAGTCCTTAAACGAGACGTTAACCATTCCCAACATACAACTGATCTGCAGCAGATGACTAAGAAAACATTTCGAAATATGAAATATGGAAAACCTATAAAAGAAGGTACAACTATTGAATTGAGTTGAAAACATTGTGCCATAAGCAGTAATTGCTCATCATATATTTTCAAAAAATGTCTGCTACAGAGAGGCCAGAAAGCGTATGCATGTGGGAAATGGTTAAATATTTTTTAATGAATGATTCACAAACACAGAATCCGATAATGATCGTTTATATCAAAGTACGCATACACTTTAAAGATAAGGGGGTCGTTTTTTTTTCTCGTTATTTTCTTTTCAGTAAGATATTTATTGCGAACATTCGGCATAATTAATCGTTTCATGATTTGCGTTATGAGATAGTGATTCCTTCAAACCATTTCTTTAACTGTTAAGAGTTCGAACACTTCTTAGATCCGACTTTGCATCTATCCCCCCTTAGCAGACGAGATTCACAACTAGTACGATGAAAATAAGATGGTTTTATAAGGTATCTTACCTATCCGATAATTGTATTTTCATTTTTTCGACATTTAATTTCAATATTTGACATGCTAAAATCGACATATTAGTTGCCTTGTAGAAACAACCCCTTTTCACAAAAACGAAGTCTTTGTTGGCATTTATAGTCATGGTAAAAAAAAAATCTCCAACGTTGTGTAAGCCTTTCCTTCTTGCATTAGACGAATTCGGAAAACATTGTGGCATAAGAGGTATTTGCTCATGATAAGCAATGTCTCCTTTTGCAACAATGTATTTAACTCGACTCAATTCTTATATCTTCATTTTTTAGTGATTTTCAACATTTTTGCCAATACTTTTCAAAGTCGTCTTCTGTTAGTCTCATCTGTTGTAAGTACACGAGGTAGAAGTGGAAATATAAATGTAATTAGAAGTATTTGCTGATTGATTACGGAATACCTCCAAAGGTTCCCACTTTGATAGGCTATCTAAGAACAAATATGAAGTATTACAACACTTTCCTATAGAGTAACAAGCTAAAACCCAGCTAACTTTCCTTCATGTATTTTACCTGTCTTTTTTCGATATTTTCCAAGTTGGCAACTCTTACAATGAACTAACGGCTGATAGGTTTACTCAAACAAAATGCGAAAAAATGATTTGACAGTTTATTCCAAATTTCATTTCTGCTGACAATTTAAAAATTAAAATAATTTTACAATGAAAGAAGAGTGTATGATCAAACGATATATTTATATTGTCTCTTTTTTTTGTTTTGTTACAAACAAGACCAAAAGAAGAATTGATTACTATCTAATCCGTTATTAACACTTTCCACCTGCAGACGCATTTTGACGCAAAAGCAGCAGACGACTTTTGAATGATGAGCAATTCTCCTTTGGCCACATTGTTTTCAATTTTATTTTTAACAATTAAGCTGTCTGTAACGTAGATTTGTCAGGTTGTTGTAACCATGTTTTCAAAGTCGTCTGCTGCAGATTTGTTGTATGAGGGAAAGGGTTAAATCCTTTTGACGTTGAAGAACTTCATCTTTTTTTTTAACTTGACTTCTGCTAAATTATCCTTTTTAATCCATTAAGTTCTCAAAAGATAATGAAGATATCGTGCTCGTTGCTAAGCAGGTATAACCTTGGCCGACTCTTCATTTGCTTCCAAAAGTAGAACGGTCACTATAAATCAACAAATCAACAGGAACGGACATATGAGCCGTTCCACGAGAAAACCAACATTGTGGACTCATCGTAAAATATTGATCCGGATCAGCCTAAGTAAGCATGCCGCGCAGGCTAACCCGTAAGGACACTATTCGCCTCCTGCGGATTTTCTGTTTCAGGAATAATAACTCTATTCCTCTATTCCCCTGAGACGGAATGTGTCGGCTCGGATTAGCTTTCGCAGGCTGATCTGTGCCGATACATTACGCAGAGCCCTTAATGTTGGTTTTCTCGTGGAAAACGGCTCATATTTAAAATGACCTATGCCTGTTCGAAACTGTAAGCCACGTCGCACGAAAACCGACCTTTGGAGGGGGGGGGGGGTCCTTAACCCCTTTATTACATATAGACGCTTTCTGACGTAACAGCTCATAACAAGCAATTTCCCGTTTTGCCACAATGATTTTAATCTTATTAAATAGTTGTTATTCTATTAATAGAGACTTTCCATATTTTTGACTAAACGTTTTCAAAGTCGTCTGCTACATATTTGGTGTATGGTGGAGAAGGGTAAATCTAATGACAATCGCGATCAAAGTTCACACTCGTATAATCGAGAATTGTTAATGGCCGACTTCCATGAGCTTACAGGATGCTCTTTCGACTAGATGGCAACCAAAGAAGATTCTGATAACACTTCGCAGGGCCAAAGGCTGTTTTGGATAAACCCCGTAGGTTGTTTTTCGCATGACATTGCTTATTTTTTAATCAATGTATTTATCCGACTGAAAAAGAATTAGGCGGAGTAAGTTAAGTTGATTGATTGTGAGTCTTTCTGGTCTCTTGGTTATTATCAATGGCGGTTTTACTCTATCTCCGAGTTCTCACATATATATGACCTTTTAATGGGTAAACTGGCCACAATCATTACCCATTTAAAGCTCTGTAAACACTATCTGACTGAGTAAATCAAATACATGTGTCTATTTGCTGGGTCAAACATCTGTCTCCTTGAGCTGAAACCAATACATAGACATGCATGTATTTGCAATGACCAAAAGATCCCACTTTCGAAAACTATAGTTGTTATAAACACGATATAAAGACACTCCTGAAAATAACACTTATAGTGTTTTCACCCAGTGAAAATAAATCTCTTTCAATTATCATCTACATGGTGTTTTATTTTCACAGAAGGTACATAGGATCGAGGCAGATGTATCTTGAATTCCATAACATTTCACGTAAATAAAAGAAAGCATCGTCATACGTATACAACTGAGATACTGCTTAAAATGGTAGCACATTTGTTCTTCTTGTGCACATCTAAAGAGACGGGGTTTTTTTCACGCCTAAAGGGATATGATTTTTATTATTCGTCTGTGGACTGTGAAGACTCAAATCGTCCTGTGTATTGCAGAATCTCACAAGAGCCTCTGATTCACTGATTTATAAAAAACCGAGATGTAACTTTTAACGAAAACCAAAAATATAAGTCAGCTGGATACAGGGTCAAATCCTCTTAACTTTTATCTCGCTATATATTTGCAACGGTAAGCAGCATCTCTGTTTTTGATATTGCAGCTTCGTTGTGTTTTTATGAAATAATAGGCAAACGTGCGTACTGTGCCAACCAACATCGGCGGAGTTTGTCTAGAAGATCCCTGTATCGTCTGATGCAGTTCATTCGATTTGTACAAAGACCAACACATATATAAAACGATTGATTGATGTATTATGTTGGTGCTTTACGCCGCTTTCAACAAATGTTCAGTTATATCACCACGTGTCCTTGGTAAGTTACCAGTACTACTGGGCCATTTATCCTGACACCAGCCAGTCAGTCGTAATGATTACCCCGTAATCCTGAGCGCCAAGGAAAGCAGCCATTACTACATTTTTCAAAGTATTTGGTATGATCCGGTCGGGGATCGAACCCGCGACCTCCCGCACCCGAGGCGGACACTCTACAACTAGACCAGCGAGGCGGTTTATAGAAAACGAACATGTGAACATCCATACTGTGTTATCTAAATAAACCACATGTCAGACACTTCTTGAATGCTTCATGTTCGGCTAAGTATAAGCGAACAGTGTATACCCATATCAGTATGCGCAGGTTGATATGGATCTACACCGGTCGCTCACGAAATGGTTGTTTTTGCATGTTTCATATTATATCTAAAGATTTTCCTTAACATATGTATAGTCGTAATCATCACGAATATCGTAAACAACGTTAACGTCATTCAAAACAGTTGCAACTACATTTTGTTGCAATATGTAGTTACATCCTTTTAGAATCATCATGTCTATAAACTAAAAGACGATGGAGACCTTTATCGTGACAGTTATAACCCCCCTATTGTACGTTATCCCAATTTTAGGTGAGGATTTGTCAGATGAATATCGCTGGCTTTTAACTCATTCAATACTCTAGCTTTGTGACTACCAATGGCGTTGAACTTCCATAATTGAAACTCCGTGTGTCGCGTCAGATGAAAAGAACGTTGAAGTCATGAACAGGGTGCGTGTGCTAACTAGAACAGATGAGTAATCATATAAAAAGAGAAACAACAGTTATAGAGGAAAATAAGTTTGATAGTTAAATGTTTAAATGCTCTCTATGTGACATGTACATCGAAGAAACACCAACAATTGCAGCAGGATAGCCCTGATGTTGATACCAGATGCGTACGAAAACGAGGATGACATAAGAGATTCGGAGAAAGACAATACATATTCAGAAACAGCAACAGCTGAACAGGAGAGAAAGGGCTTGAAGGTGCGTATTCGAGGCCCTTTTCGTCAGAAAACGAGAACGAAAAGACATGCTAGTTAATCTATTACACTACCTACACTATATGTGCTTTCATTGAAGTACAAAGGACTTTTTTTACGCCCGATGCAGCACAGGACTCTTGTATCCCAATACAATACAGCACTCTTTTAGCCAAATGAAATATAGGGCACTTTTATCCCAACAGGACTCTTTAACCTCAATGCAGACCAGGATTCTTTTACACCAATGCAGTACAGCACTATTTCTTCCCGATGACTAGGGAAACACTTAACCCTTTATTATTAAAGGATGGAGTACACCCGATAGGCATCGTTGCAAGAAAGTGGCTCCTCAGAATAACACAATCATTTTCAGACCTAGTTCCTCAAAAAGAAAAATTAAAAGAAAACCAGATCACCAGGTGATGGACTGCCATACCAAGTAGATTACATATTTTCTTGATAATAAATCAACTCTAATAATGGCAGCTAAATATACACATTACCATATGAGGTATATAGTACACCAGTAAGAGGGTCTCAACAAAGAGAGTCAGGAAATGAAAGTGCAATACATGAACATTATGCAAAAAGATAACTCATAACCAGTCCAGAATTCAACTCTAACCATTGCTCAAAGTCAGTGCGATAATGAACTGGACTTTAAAAAGATTGCCTGTAATAGTTGTAACCTATATTTCTGCAGTCGATGCTCAGGACTGACTAAACCAGCTTTTACAATGATAATAAATTGAGAGTTTGATGACTAGACATTTATGCAAAAGCTGTAAACAAACACAACCGACCCTGCAAAATATAGACTCTAAACTAGAAAAGCTAAGTAACCAACAAAAAGCACGAATGAACAAACTTCAAGAAAGAGTAGACCGTATAGAAATTGATACAAAAAAAGAAATCAGAAAAGATGGAAGCAAAAATAGGTCACATGGTGGATGAAAAAAACCAAAAGAATTGGACGACAGGCGACATTATACTATTCAATCTAAAGGAAAGGCGAACTAAACAAACGCACAGACGATACTACTGTAAAAACTATTTCACAGTCCCTAGATATTGAAAATCTGCAAATAGTTACCTCATACAGGCTAGGACAAAAAAATAAAGATAAACTTAGAGCTCTAAAAGTAATTCTAAAAGACAGAATACAGCGGAAGAATCTTCTTACAAATGCCAGAAACATAAAAACCAAACTGGATGACCCATTAAACAAGGTTATCATAGTGAGGGACCTGACTTTAAGGTGGGTTCACACTATGAACGTTTGTAGCAGCGTTGGCCAGCGTTTGAAAAGTCTAAGAAATGAGCCCAAACGTCGGCGAAATTACGTCCGCGAGAAGGATATTTTTCATCACACTACCAACGTTTTATATCCGGCGCAAATCAACTTTTACGAACGTTTCCCAGCGTTTGACAGCGTTTGCTAGCGCTTGACAGCGTTTGCTAGCGTTGTATTTATTTTCTATTAGCGTAGGCGAACTTTTGCCAACGCAGATGTAGCGTATGTGCAGCGGTCGCCGACTTAGTCCAACTTAGACGAACGAATACTCAGCGTAGGTAAGCTGAGGTCAGCGTCAGGCAACATTTAAAGTTCACACTCTCTCATCAGCCTCTCCAGGTCATCCATCTGTAGAAGAAAGGGATTCATAAATGTATAAAATAATGGCGGAAAATGTTCGTGAAAACAAAGGTAATAACATAATGTGGATATTTATGTGTTAACTGTACTTACCGTGTAGTAATGATTATCCTCGATATCGCAAATACTTCAATGCATCCAATGCAGGATTGAGGAACAAGCTCGTGCATCTGCACACGCCAATGTAAAGTTTAGCTTTATGTATCCGAATTGTGATCGGCATACGCTCGAAAACGTTTGGGTCGCGCTGGTAGTGCGTTGCTGACCGCTGACAAAAACCTGCAAACGTTCAGTTCGTTCGCAAAAGTTGTTTAACGTTGTTGGAAGTTGGCTTGCGTCAGGCTTCGTAAGGATCCGTTGTCCAAAGTTCACCTAAGTTACGGGTACGCTGTTAAAAGTTCGCCTACGCTAGCCACTTGCGTTACCATCGCGTTCATTGCGTCGGGTACTCGGTCTAAACGTCGTAGTGTGAACCCAGCTTTAATGGGCAACGAAATGAACGTCGTAAAATACGTGAAAATATGCAACATCAGCATAGTAACGTGCTAATAAATCCACCTGACCAGAACAAACCTAAACTACAAATATCATTGTCACAAAGTGAATACTCTAATCGAATAGATGATCAATTTGGAGGAGAAACATTAATAATGCCGCAAGGCAACAACACAATAATAGAACTAACAAACAGCCGGGATAAAACAGTCATAGGAGGTATCTCCAAGGAAAATACCGTCCTTCCTAGAAATGTGTATAGAGAGGGCGAAACCCCAAATCAGAAGCGAGATAAGCTTGTGTTTTAATTGTACAAATAGATCTTCAAGATCTTTTATAAATGTAAAAAAAAATGTCATTGCTGCATATGATACTGATGTCAAACAAAACTTAAACGTATTCTACACTAACGCTGACTCGCTAAATTTTGAAAAAAGAATTGTTTCATGCAAAAAGTATAGAAAAGAAATAGGATGTAATCGCCATAACAGAAGTATATCCTAAACACTCCTATGTCGATGTCAATACAGAAGTGCTCTATAACAGTAATGGTTACGACATGTTCTACAACGACAAAGAAGGAAGAGGACTAATACTATACACCAAAAAAGATCTAAGAGCAACAAAAGCAAAACCCATCCAAAACTTTAAAGAATCAGTCTGGATTGAAATTCAATTAGATAAAAAAAAAACTAATTGCGGGCTGTGTCTACAGAAGCCCAAATAGTGACTCACAAAATAATGAAAATATGATCACTATGTTAAAAGAACTCTACTATAACAGACACATACACTTTATAGTAATGGGAGACTTCAACATGAAACAAATAAACTGGGAACTGTGTTCAACGAACACTACAAGCAATACTCGGGAAAACCTTTTCCTGGAAAGTATTAAAGACCTATTTCTTACTCAACATGTACGTCAACCAACACGATACAGAGAAGGTAATACTCCATCACTACTAGACATAATCCTAACTAATGAATAAGACATGATAGAAACACTAACCTATAATGCAGGATTAGGAAAAAGTGACCACCTTATATTGACATTGAGTATTGTATGTGTAAAATATGTAAAAATAAGCAATACAACAAGACCCAACTACAACAAAGCAAACTATGAGAAAATAAATAGCTTATTAATGAAAGAAACATGGAGTAATGAAGATGCAAGTGCTCAGATGTCCTGGAACGTGTTTGAAAAAAACTATATCAAAGATTACACTAGAATGGAGTGCTCCGCGGAGCACGTGTGTCACCTGCCGGGGTCTTGTCAGAACATTTTATTTTTTGATAGAAAAGGGCCAATAACTCTGATATAAAAAATATTTGGATTATCCCCCTTTTTTGAACCCATCACACACATTGATATAAACATTTGTCAGAAGTTTCAATGCAATCCTTTGAGTAGAAAAAAAGTCATTTGAAAACGTGACGAAAAAGTGTGACGACAGACAGACAGACAGACAGACGCCGGACAAAAAAAAGTAATCCCTAAGTGCCTACCATGCTACGCAGGTGACACAAAAACAAAACATACCAAAGTATAAAAAATACCTCCGGACATCGGAACCCTTACATAGAAAAAACCCATCCAAATGGATAAAATACACTTCTTGTAAAAACCATTTAACTTATTCTAACTCAACAACTGAGGAAATGTAAATACAAATATGAAAAAAATGTAACGGAGAATATCAAAGATGATCCAAACAAATTTGGAAATACATAAAAAGCAAAACTAAAACATCAACACGTATCAACTTTATTGAAGTAAATGGATGCAAAATAACCGACGACGGAGAGATAGCAGAAGACATGAACAAACATTTTATATCAGTCTTCACTGAAGAATCTGAACCAATCCCTGAACCTACGTACAAAAACAACGTTACCATAACCACAACAAATATAAATAAAAAAACAATAGTCGATGCTATATAAAGGAATTAAACCCGTCCAAATCACAAGGACCAGATAATATCTATCCAAAACTACTAATTGAATGCAAGGAAATCCTTGGAGACGAGCTCATAACAATAAAAAAAAAACTCTTGAAGAAGTTTCAGTTCCATCTCAATGGAAATTTGCCAACGTAACTGCCACCCATAAAGCGGGGGAAAAAACAAATGTTGAGAACTACAGACCCATAAGCGTAACCTCCATATGCTGCAGGGTAATGGACAAACTCATAAGAAATGCCATAGTTGAACATTTAGAAAATACAAATTCATTATCGACAGATCAACATGGATTTAGAAAAGGCAGATCATGCGTAACCCAACTGTTAAAATGTATCGATGACTGGACAACGGCAACAGACGATAAAAAAGAAGTTGATATAATATACCTAGACTTCAAAGCTGCATTTGATAAGGTACCGCACAAACGTCTATTAGCTAAAGTCTGGGACCTAGGAATTCAAGGCAATATAAACAAATGGGTAATAAGATTTCTAGAGGAAAGACAACAGGGAGTAATTGTCAACGGATCCAAATATAACTGGAGAAAAGTAACTAGCGGCGTGCCCCACGGGAGTGTCCTGAGCCCCTGCTCTTCTTAATATTTATAAATGACCTGCCAGATACTATTAACTGTACACTTATTTTTTTTGCTGATGATACTCAACTATATAAAGTAATAAAAACCAATGAAGACATCAAAAATCTACAGGAAAACATATATAAGGCCTGTGATTGGGCAACAAAATGGCAAATGAACTTTAACACCAAAAAATGCAAAATCATGCACCTAGGCCCTAGTGAAACCATAGAATATTGTTTACAAAAGATTCAAATAATATCTATACCAAAATAACAGAGGTAGATCAAGAAAAGGATCTAGAAGTCATCTTTGATAATAAAAAAAAAAAAATAACTTTAACACCCATATAAGTACAAAAGTCAACATAGCAAATAGAAACTTGGGGCTAATCAGCAAAACTTTTATTTTTATGGACTTACTTAGGTTTCTCCAACTGTACAAAGCCTTAGTAAGACCACACCTTGAATATGCCTCAGTAATATGGACACCCGAGTATCTGAAAGATTCAAAAGCAATAGAGAACGTTCAGAGACGTGCAACCAAATTACTCGTACAATAACAAAACAAAAACTATTAAGATAGGCTAAAAAGAATTTGACTACCTACCCTTAACACAAAAGATAAGAGCTGAGCTAATACAAACCTATAAACAAATCAAAGGAATCGACAAAACATCATGTATTTTTTTCTCACTTGTTGAACAATCAACAACCAGGGGACACAATTGCAAATTATTTAAACATAGGTCAAGAACTAGGATAATGTGCTATAACTAGAGAGTTGTAAATGATTGGAATGGATTACAACAAACAGTAATAGAAGAGCCCACGCTAAACACCTTTAAGGCAAGGTTGAATACTCAATGGATATGTAAATCTTAATTCCAAGCTCGATGCTATACACCTTATTAAAAAAAAAATTAAGTAGAACAACATAATGTACGGACATGCTTAATAAGTTAATTTACTACAAATTGTTACATTGAACTTAATATGTAAATATGTTTTTAAATATTGCGAAAGTGATTTTAGTTTTAAATGAACAAGAATACACCTCCAAATGGGTGTAAACAAATATAGAAATATGGACGATTATAGTACAATGATCAAGGAAACAACCATTAAATAAACTGAAACCGGAAGTCACAAACAAACAAATCACATTTATGGAAAGGACATATAGACACTAACGCTTATGTACATAAAGTAGAATTTGGTCTCTATTACCAGAGACATATATTATATGTCTCTGCTATTACTTTATAAAAAAAAATGAAGTAAAGCACTCTTTTACGCCGATGAAGTATAGATTTTTATTACCCAAATAAAGTTTGGTTTATTTGGGTTTTACCCCGATTTCAACATTATTTCAGTTATGTCACGGGTATAGTTCCCGAGTATACATATACAAGTAAGCAAAGACCTGTGTTTTTAGGTCTTTGAAGTAAGTCTGCTATTTTAGACATATTATGAATTGAAACGAAATGCGTCAAGCGAAAAGGTGATTAATGGTTTATAGGTCTGCATTTTACTATCACATCTTTAAAGGGATAACGGTGGTTTACACTTCTAGACAAGTTTCACCAAAATTGATGTATTTTGATTGTGCGTGGATAGCGGGAGCCGATAGTGGTTATTTAGATGCTTATGCCCGATTCTCCACTGTTAGCATATCATGCATAAAGACTCTCTTTGGCCTAACGAGAATAAATTATTTTCATTCTCTTGGTTACAAATTTTGATAAACGACTCCTTGCTGGTAGATATTATACATTAGACTACTTTCTTTTACTTTACACTTGTTTCCGCTCTTCAGTCGCCATTGTAAACAAAAAATTCAAAAGATGGATATTTCTTAACATATTTGTCGCCTAAACGGGAGTGACTGAGACAAGTTTTTAAACTAATTTTATTTGCGTTTGTTAGTAAAGAGATACAAGAAAGATGTCAGCAAGAGACGAGGAATACCTGACGGCAGAGGAGCTAAGAAACAGGCTGTATCACAGCCTACGCGACAAGGGACTTGTCAACTCAATGAAGGTTGGTTGATGCTAGTTTGCACCAACTTCTCGGACTTAATTAAATACATATAGGCTTGTCATAAATGTATTTGAAAAAAATGCATTAAATATATGGGCTTATCATTGAAATAGAGTTGATTAGTGACTGTTAGAACTTTACCATTTAAATGGTCTCCTGATGTGACTTGTCTAGACTTGTTTGTCACTGTACACAAGTCACCCTTTTGCTGAAATGTATTTAATTTATGCAGACGACTTTTCATGTTTTAGACAACTTTAAGCACACACAAAATGTAAAGTTGCAAATTATACTCGTCTTAGTTACAATGACATGTAACATTCATTCCATCAACAATTTCATAATCATAGCAGAGACTCTTGAAATCATATCTGGAAAATTATAAAAGAATTATTTTTGTTTGCATCATGAAGTGATTTCATGTGGATGAACAAAGATGACAATTTCAATTCATAGCTACATGTGCCTTCAACTTTCATTTTTACGGAGGCCAAACTAAAGAAACCCAGACCAGAATGTAATCATGTAGTTTAGAGAAAATTCCAAACAAATTTGCATATCATTTGGGTGTTATTTTAAATTTTTATTGTCCCAAATTCCTTTTCACTGACTAAGCATGTGAAAGTGAGTTTTTATGGCAATAGAAATTTCAAATAAGATGTAGTGTGATGGGCACCGACAAACCAGAGGTATTCACCGTTGAACCTATGAATTCGCCAGCTCTCCTTATACACTGGCTGACATGAAGAAATGCATTAAATATTTAGCAAGACTAAATAAGGTATTTACATCTAAACATTGAAGTGCTTACTGTTCATGCTACTTGGTGAACTCTTTAAAGAAGACCCAAATGACATGCCGATTTGGTTCAGACTTGTACTTATTTAAGACAGAGTGACACTTCTGGTTGAGTTGATTAACATTGTGGCAAAAGGAGAAATTGCTTGTTACGATTATGAACAATGTTTTCAGAAGTCAAATGCTCCAGATTAGTCAAATTGTGTCTTCAAGTGGGAAAAGATTAAATCAAATTATTATTTCAATATCAATTTTACTTTACAGAGCCATTTAAGGACAAATCTTGTTAGTGAATTGAAACAGTCCGTGAAGGGGAAATTGTCCGTTGAAGATTTAAAGGTCCCAGACGCTGGTTCACTCATACACCGGGCGTCAAACTCACTTGTGGCAGACCACCTCCGTGGCTGTAGATACGATTACACACACAGTGTCTTCTTGCCAGAATGTAGCATGGATAAAACAAAGGTTTGATATTCTGCCCGATTTTAGTAAATTCTTTGAAACTGTATGTACATCTAGTTTAGATTAATCAATTTATTATTACTGTTGGAAAGAATATCCAAAGGACATTTAAGTAAATTTTTACCCTTCAAAAACATCAAGGCAAACATATGGAAAATCTCTCAAAATAAAGTTTAACTATTGAATAGTGTTGAAAACATCATGGCAAATGGAATAGTCGTCTTATGCTGAGCCTGATTCCTCAAAATGCAGGTGTAAAAGTAAAAGAAGCTCAAATGGTTACATCTATATAGTATATACCATTGGTATATACTATATAGATGTCTCATAATGAGTTTTCTGTTTCATTCTCATGAGAAAAAGAGCAAGCAGTTACCGGCTTACAATGAACCTCATTGAAGAAAGAACAATCATGTAGCAAGTAAAACTTGGCATCGACGATAGAATTATCACTTAATATATCTTGAAAATTCTTTCAGACAACATTTATAGAAATCCTGATAAAGAACTATGTGTATGTGCAGAGATGATGGAGTAATGTACACTTGCTGTGAACATAATTGTATAAAATGTATATTTATTGACTTTGTACTTGTCATTTAAAGTTAATGTTTCATTCTGTTCTGTGATTTTGAAAATTATATAAAACTCCATTTAAACATTTTACCACTCAACAGCCACAAACAACAATCTGCAGCAGACACTTTTGAGGACACAAATATGGCAAATCTGTATACATGAATTATGAAAGGTTAATTATTCTATACATTTGAAAATATTGTGGCGAAAGGAGAAATTGATTATTATGAGCAATTTTCCACTTGCCACAGTGTCTTAAACCTTTTCCACACACAACAGTTCTGCAACAGATGATTTTGAAAACATCTAGGTAAAAATAAGGAAAATCTCTATAACTTAATGTATGATTGTTGAATAGATTTGAAAACATTGTGGCAAAAGAACTTGCTTGTTTTGATCAATTGCTTCTTTCGCCAAAATGTTTTCAAAGGTCGTCTGCTGTAGATGCATCAGAATGTGTCTACAAGTGAGAATGAGTTTATAAGTTGTCTGTTACAAAATGTGCCAAGATGTTTCTGCATGTGGGAAAAGTTTGAATGAAATTCTTTTGAAAATGGTATTTAACAAAAAGATATCTCCATTTAAATATTTAAAAAAATATAGATATCAACTCTTGAATTACACAAAATTTCTCATCTAAGCAGGAAATGGTCAATATGAATAATAAATGACAGACCATATGACTCTTTTTACCCTTTCCCACTTGCAAACACTCTTATACACACCAACAGCAGCCAGCTTTATTGAGCAATTTTTCCTTTTGCCACAATGTTTTGAAATTTATTCGTTAATTATACATTTATTTAGAGAATTTTTTCCAATTTTTTGCCATTATGTTTAACTTTTAAAGTTGTTTTCTGCAGATTCCTTGTTTGTGGGAAAGGATTAATGCTCAGGAATCAACTCTATCCCCATACAAAGACAGCATCAATGCATACTCATTAAAAATGTATTACCCAAGTCCCTTATTTATGGGATTATTGGTAATCATTTAGTATGCTGACAGTTTCTGTAAACAATACCTTTTTTTATCAACCTTCAGACTATGTTATTAACTTTATGTTCCTTTACAACTAAAACTATAGACAAGTTTTTAAAATTACAAAACAAATAAAACATGTGAAATCGAAATGAACAAAATATGATTTTGAATTTAAAAAAACATTCTTTTTTACATTTTGAAGCTAAACATGATGAATGATGAAAGGAAAGGATTTTCCAATACTGTCTGTGAACATAATGGACATCATTACACATTTGTGTAGACAAACTGTATCTCTTACAATGTCAAAGTCAATAATCAATTATCGATGTCACTCATAACATGTACCTATTAAATCACAAGGTACTGACCAAGTATATATGAGAAAAAAGTCTTACAGGTTAGTGACTAGTATCTATATATTTTTATGTTGTTATTTGTAATTGTTTCAGATGCTTTCCAGTGAAGATATTTTACAATTGTTGAAGATCAGTCCAGAATCAAGATTGTTTAAGAAAATGGTAATTTTACAAACTGTTTCATGATGTACATGTACAAGGGGTGTTCAAATAGTTCACAGAAAAGGGCTCTTATTTCTATATTAAGGCAGATATGTTACTGGAACTTTATATAAATATTGTTTGATTCAATTCCAATTTGATCACAAAATGTCATATTCATTACTCTCGTTCATATAGAGTAATCATAACTACGGTAACGTCACTTAACAAATACCGGCCCAACACATTTTAACGTTGGCTTCAACGTATCTGTACATGATAACTGCTCTTTGAAATTCATTCAACGCTGTTCAAAATACTCCATATTTAATAAAATATATACTAAATATGTTCAAGCCATGATTCTAGAAAGAGTGTCTAAACGACTCCGTCTGTATATTAGATACAGGCACATGGACTGCTGACGTAAGATTTTATCACGCAGATCTCTGACGGCGGCAACGCATGATGACGTTATGGATATCGGACAAACACTACGCCCGTTATCTTATTAATCTTATGAGCGAACACTATATTTTACTCATTTTAAAACCAGTTATCAGAAAACATACCAGATGTTTATGTTTCTGACGTCAAAAATCAAGAGGGTCGAGTCACGGTAGCTCAGTTGGTAACGACGCGGGCTGTCAATCGAGGGGTTGAGAGTTCGAATCGCGACTCGGTCAACTTTCTTTCCGACGTTTGACAAAAGTCATTGCGACATGCGTCATTTGTCTTCCAACAATGGGCTAAGTCCATGTGGAAAAGCAGCCAGTTGCTTGGGAAGATTGTTGTGTTGAGTACTGGTGTGAGAAAACCAGGAAACACATGAGTAGGTGAACTGGCCGCCGTGATATGACTGAGAAATTGTTAAAAACTGCGTTAAATCCCAATCAATCAATCAATCAAAAATCAAGATGACTTCATCATCATTATGGCAGAAGATGGCGAGATTAATTACCTGTCCTTGTTTAGATTTGCCTTTAAAATTAAGGATATTAACGTAATGTTTTGAAAACATATACATTTAGAAATACTGAAAAATCTGATAATTACCCATTGAATAGGGAATATCGTGATCTACATAATAACGCAATTTTACGGAAATGCTAAAAAAGATAAAGAAATGGGAGCGCTTTTCCGTGAATTATTTGAACCCCCATCATATTAAGTAAAACAAATGAGTATTGATTTTATCTGAAAGAAAATTTCATTCAAACATGTACATGTATAATGTATCTTAAACATTTAATTTTTTCCTGTAGAGACTTGAAGGTTAATAAGAAAATAATTTTAAATAAATCCTGTGTAATTAGATGCAAGACTTGATAAAACTTCAGTCATGTTTTGGCATTGAATCAATTTTACTTTACTAGCAATATTAGTTGTTATAATATGGGTTGTAGTTAAAATTGTAAGTTTTAAATAAGACAATTTTGGACACGATAATGAAGCCCAGTCATTGATTGGTTTTATTTAAGTATTTTTTTTTTTTTTTGCCACAATGACCTACTTTATACAATAATAATACTTACATTTATAGATATTATCAACAATTTTGCCAAGTCGTCTGCTTCAGATTTGATGTATGTGGTAAAGGGTAAAGTCCCTTGAAGCATGATCTTCATATACATGAGTTATTGTAAAATCATACTATTATTGATCACTAACTACAATTTATTTGTTTTCAGACTTCTGGACACCCAGGGAAATCAAGAAAAGGATTTTTATGGCAACTTTTGACAGAGTTATGTGCCTTACATAGTCAGTCGAATCAGACCATCTCGACCCAAACAGATCTTATTAAAGTGGCCACTGTGTCTACTCTAGGTAGATCATTATATTTATCTTACCCTTTTGGGAATTTAGATCTAACTTTGTTAACCGTTTTCCTCATACAACAATTCTGCAGCAGACGACTTTGAACGTATTTTGTCAAAACATAGAAAATATCCATAATTGAATGGATAACCTGTGAAAAAAAAGTGGAAAACATTGTGGCAAAAAGGAGAAATTGCATGTTTTGTGCAATTTCTTCTTTTGTCACTATGTTTTCAAAAGGCTGTCTGCTGCAGTCGTCAGAAAGCGTCTATATGAGGGAAAGGGTTAATAGATAATTTCCCTTTCATTTATGGAGATTTAATATTTTTGTGTCTAAATGTTTTCCCAATCAGAAGATGCAGCAATGTTTTTTAAACATGGAGAATAGTGCATATCCTAGTTTGGTTGATCTGGATCTACACTTGTCTGAAGGCCTATTTTCTGGCATCAAAACTCATTGATTTGAATGATAAATTATTTAACATTATAAGATGCATGTAAGGAGGATATTCATAGCTTCAAAGTCACATTAGTTGGTTGATATAGCTATATACTGATATTGTTTTTGTAAGGTTTGTTCGTTTCAGCATATTTCTCTAGTCTTCATTGCAAGACACATAGGTCCAGATGTATGGCACTACTTTATTGTGTAACACAAATTTAAATATATATCTGTCACCTATCTTAACCCTTTCCCTCATATAGACGCTTTCCGACGCCTCTGCATCAGACGGCTTTTTTAAAACATAGTGACAAAAGAAGAAATTGCACAAAATTTGCAATTTCTCCTTTTGACACAATGTTTTCCACTTTTAGTCATAGGTTATCCATTCAATTATTGAGATATTCCATTTTTTGACAAAATATGTTCAAAGTCGTCTGCTGCAGAATTGTCTTATGAGGGAAAGGGTTAATTTTAAAAGATTATCTATAGTTACCAAGTAAAATCAACAATGATGGCTTTTGTTGAACTAAAAGTTTTTAAACAAATTATTTCATATTCTCCCATTGGCAGTGTTTGATTCTTGACAGATTAGTACTGAATTATCATGAATCTTGATAAATTTCTTCTTTAATATCTACGTTGAAATATGTATTACAATGAAATAAGAATAATTACAATGCGGTAAGAACGAAAAATTTAAATTAGACATTTCTGACTCCTTAACCCTTTCCCACATATAGATACTTTCTGACACCTCTGCTGCAGACGACTTTTTAAAAACATCGTGACAAAAGGAGAAATTGCTCAAAACAAGCAATTTCTCCTTTTGCCACAATGTTTTCAATTATGACTTTTGACTTATAGAGATTTTCCGTATTTTTGTCAAGGTTATTTCCAAGTCGTCTGCTGCAGTTTTGCTGTATGTGGGAAAGGGTTAAAGTGTTTTGTTTTCTGAATTCCAGATGAGAAAATGAATGTGCTCGATGACTTATTTAGTTCTCGGAGAGAAGAACAATACAGAACTGGTGCTACATCTTTAGAAGAAAGATTGTTGAAGTTTCAGAAACATCTAGAAGGGAGATTTAAATCTGAGTTTAAACTTGAGGTAGGTGAAACATCTTTATCTTTTTTATATATTTTTACCCTATCTCAGGTAAGTAATTTTTAATTAGATAGTTTAAATGTAAAATAAATTTGTGATACATTGTATAACTTTGATTATCATTTGGTAAAATGATAAATGTCTTTGGGAAAAGATACTTGTTGTCTTGTTTGATCAGCCTGTTCATACACACATACTTATCAAGATCTACTCTGTTCACTTATTACATAATGTACTTACATCAGAAAATTTAATCCTACCCTGTTCAGAAATGCCAACTTGTACCTTTTCTCATGAATGGTAATATTGATTTGGTATTCCTTAGTTCCTTAGTATACTTCATTTCATAGAAGACCTTGTACATACATCTGGATTCAAAACATAGATTTTTCTCCTCACAAAAAATATCACTGTTTAAATTTCAAGTTGAGGTATGACTTTCATCTTTTTATTGTCCACATTTATGTAAATTGTATGTGTTTTATTTCAAACATAGGTCTCAAGAGTAAAGGAAGAAGAAGTGTCAAAGATAAGAAGAGAAGAGAAAGAGAATTTTAGACGAGAAACAGACAAAGCAAGAAAAGATGTAAGTGCGTCGCTAGAAGATCATGTAATAATTGGTCCATGCTCTGAAAAAGAAAACATTACAATTTGTGACCTGTGCAGCCAGACAACAGACGTGCAGGTCCAGATTAGCAAGTGCATCTGTGCAGTCTAATCTGATGCACTGTTTGTCAATTATGAAAAATATGTCTGATCGAGCTATTTTTGTTTTTCATCTGCTGTAGAGTTTGAGTGCAATAGAGGCAGTGTAAACTATTTTAGGGTGAACCTCTATCCAGGGTCAACAAATCTGCTACAAAATTTGAAAATCCCTGTAATTGTAAGTAGAATTACTGAAAAGAGTAGAAATCATTGTATGGACAACAGAAATTACTCATTATGAGTGCTTTTTCATTTGGCAACAATGTTTTCAAAAGTCATCTGCTGCAGATGCGTCAAAACGCTTATGCATGTTGAAAAGTGCTTATGTAAAAATATTCTTTATTCAACCTAATATATCAAGATGTTTTGCTTTTGTTCTACATTTCGTTTTGTTGTTGTTTGTATGTCACTATATACCGGTACCCCAAAATCACATTGAATGGTCCACAAAATAAATTGGTGGATATTTATATACTATGTTTTAGTTGGAAAGAACCTATCAGTCTAAATTTGAAGCCCTTATTATCAGAGAGAGAAATGCTACAGAGAGGATTCAAAGGGAACAGGAGGTATGAGATTTATTAGTTATTATTTATTTCTACTGCTTCTTAAAACTTTCCCACATATCACAAATCTACAGCAGACCACTTTGAAAACAAACACAAACAAATTTGGAAACTCCTTTAAATGAAAGTACATTAATTGAATAGAGTTAAAAACATAGTGACAAAATGAGAAATTGCTCGTTTTGAGCAATTTCTTCTTTTGTCACCATGTTTTCAAAAAGCTGTCGGCTGCAGAGACGTTAAAAAAGTGTCTATATGAGGGAACGGGTTAAGATAACCTTATTACCATGAAATTTAGAACTTATATTTGCTGCTTTGTTATGTAAGAAAACACCCTTATAAGTAGCCGTTCCTAACTTATTAATTTCAATAAACAACTTAATAAAAAACTAGGATATGATTAAAGAATGTCCCTATTTTAATTTAACAGTTCAAAGATTGTGCTTTTGTTTACACGAATCCATAGGAAATTCTTTTTTAATTGCCGATTTTTTACCATAAAGATCTATTAAATTTACAGTCAGCTGTCAAAAAATACTTACCTATAGAACTAAATCCTATTTTTGTCCATTTTAGTTAATTTCTTTTTAAGAAGATAAAAAAATAATGAAGACTGAAGTAGAAAATACATATTGTAATGGGTTTTCGTGCATTTTCTTCTTCCTGAAATGTCATTCAAGAAAGTATTACCTACACTCATTCTTATTTGTTTTAAAAGTAATCATTGTAAAAGTTTAGTGCAAATAAATGTGTGTTGATAAAACAACTCACTACATAATAGTTTATTTACTGGTGTTTAGAATGAAAGCACTGACAGACAGACACAGACTCGATATCAGAAATTATTCCTGTTACCACAATGTATAGGGTTTGAGAACATGATTCATTCCATATGGAAATTTAATGAATCATGGCCAAGCCAATCTTTTAGATCAATTTAATGTTGGATAGGTTTAATATGACCCTGACTAGAGAAGATAGCATAATACATGTGCACCAGTATAGTATTCCCAAAGTACACATAATTTAGGTTTCTAAGAAAAAATGGTCTGGCTCCAATGTTTTGAAAATGGCACCAACTTTTTGAATTTGGCGAAAGTGTTGGCGCAAAGGAAAAATGAGCCAGGGAGAACCCTGCTTATATAATCCCTAGATTTATTTGAAATGCATTTGCAAAATGGTACAGTTGAAAACGCATTATCTTAACTCTCTGGATTGATCCTGTCTTTAAATTGTAATTGTATCATTTATTTAATTGCAAAAACATTTCCGATACTTTGGCATCTTTAATTCTGAATCCTTCATCCGTTTATCTGTTAAGACATTTAAATATGAATTACAGACTATTCTAAGTTTAAACAAAATCTGCAAAGAAAAGACTGTAGACAAATACATGTAGTACAGTACTGTTTTGAAAAAAGCATTGGAATGGAGAAATTGCTCATAACAAGTAATAAATGGCAACTGCTCCAGATACAGAATCTAGTATAAAAGTATAATCTACAAAATAGTATCTAGAACATAGTTTTGACAAACAAATGGGCCATTCCACAAGAAAACCAACATTGTGGACCCTGCGCAAAGTATCGACCTGGATCAGCTTAAGCATACCGCACAGGCTAAACCGGGCAGATACTTTTCGCCTCCTGTGGATTTTCTGTTTCAGGAATCATTACTCTATACCTCTATCCCCCTGAGACAGAATGTGTCAGCCCAGATTAGCCTGCACGGATTACGCAGGCTGATCTGCATCGATATATTACGCAGAGTCCATAATGTTGGTTTTCTCGTGGAACTGCTCATATGAAAGTCAAATACTGTTTGATATAAATGTTTTGAGTACAGAATGTTGTTTGTATTTACAGATGCAGGAGAAGGAGATTTACAATCAGAGACAGTCCATTTTACAGGAGATAGAGGCTGTTAGACAAAGGGAGGTCTCCACTAAAAGGGAATCAGAGGTCATTAACAGGTAAACATTTACCCAGCACCATCTTGCATGCTAATTTAAAATTTTCCTGCATACAGATGATTTCTGATGCTCTGCAGCGGACTACTTCTGAAACATTGTGGCAAAATGATAAATTGCTCATAATGAACAAATGTCCTTCAGCCACAATGTATTTAATAATAAATCTCATTTATGGAGATTTTCCTGCTTTTGCCAATATTTTATCAAAGTATTCTGCTGCAGATTTGTTTTATGTAGGAAAGGGATAAGACTCTTCCAAATTGTAAACTTCTGAAAAAAAAGAAAGATGATAATTCAAATGAATAAACATTCTTAATGATGTAAACGCATCAGAACTTGTCTGTATAACGGAAAAGGTTGATCTTTAACATTATTGGACATTCATTTGAAGCTTAAGATCAAGCTGTACATTCCTGCAGTGTGATCAGTGTTTGACTCTCTTCAAGACCTTATTATACCCCCTTCGAAGAAGAGGGGGTATATAGGAGTCACTGTGTCTGGCTGTCTGTCGGTCGGAAGCCATATTTTGTCCGGCATATTTCTTACAAACAACTGGGTGGAATTCAATAAATGTTTACATGAAGCTTCTATACCAAGAGGAGATGTGCATATTCTAAAGGGGTTACAATTGCATGTTATTTTACAGAGTTATGGCCCTTTTACTTATTAAGTTATGGTGTAGTTCAAGGTGCTGTTTAGGGGGTATTTATCATCTTCAGTGATAGTTCTAGTTTAATGATCACTTTGCAGGATTACAAGAAGTGCAGATCCCGGACAAACTGTATGTTTGCACAAACGGATCTGGTCCCAAAAGCTTGAAGGCCTATTTTCCTGTGTCACCGCTCATATAATTTGTTGAAAAGTTTATTTGACATGACACTGTTTTTCTGTTACCTGCATTGGTTGGATGACATGGGAATCACTTCTTCCTCTTCTGTCTGTCTGTCTAGCTTTCACATACTGACTTATAGGCAGACGACATACAAGTTTCATTGACACTCTTGTATGTAAATTGTGGTCGTAACTCAGAGCTCTAGATAAGGAGCGTTTTGCTTGTTCTAAAATCCTTATTTTATTCTTCCCTTTCCCTTATTCTATACTTTCACTGTTAAAATAGATTCATATGAATGTTTTTCAGGGAGAAAAATTTAGATAGGGAAAGAATAAAAGCAAAAGAAGAAGACTTACGTAGACGAGAGCAAGAGAGTCAGAGAAAAGAAAGGGAATTTTCTATGAGATTAGAAAATGAAATGACCACGTAAGTATTTAGATTAATGATTCAAGCATAAGCCATTTTCAGGGAACTGCTAGACATGAGTATGAAAAACATACATACTTTGAATAAAGTTTTTGTCATATTAAATTATTTCAAATAGAATCTAGTCATCACCTGTTGTGGAGAAGCTGACTTAATTGTCTACTAAAATACTTTAACCCCCCTTTCCCATATACAGCATATCTGCAGCAGACGATTTCGAAGACATTTAGTATAAAATATGATAGGTCTCTATAAATGAAGGTATATTTACTGAATACAGTTGAAAACGTTGTGGCAAAAAGAGAAATTGCTTGTTTTGAGCAATTTCTCCTTTTGCTACAATGTTTTCAAAAATCGTCTGCTGCAGATGTGTCGAAATGCATCTATAAAGGGTTTCCCACTTATAGACACATTTGAACTCATCTGCGGCAGACAACTTTTGAAAACATTGTGACAAAAGGTTAATTAGCGTGTAGTAACATCAGTTCTCTTCTTTGTCAGACTTATGTTAATATTTCACTTACAATCATACAATTGCCCTAAACTCTTTACCAGAAACATAATGTCTGCAGCAATTGTGCTTTTGAAAACATCAAGGCAAAAATGTGGATTTTTTTTTAAAATGAAAGTTTAATTATGGGAAAGAGTTGAACACATTGTGACATACTTCAAATGCTCATATGAGCAATTTCTGCTTTTGCAATAACGTTTTTAAAATTTGTTTGCTGCAGATGAATCCAAATATGTATGCAAGTTGGAAAGTGTTAAATGTATCTTGATTATGAAGCATAAAGTATGATCATATAGAAATTTAGATTTATGTACATGTAGGTAAAAAAACACCTTTAATATACTTAAGGAGAGTTTGATTTAAAATACAAATTGGAACACAAACAAACAAAAAGAGTATAAATTGCACATTTGGTGCAGCATGTTTAAGCATTTATTTTTAATTCTAGATTCAAAGTAGAATATCAAGCCAAGTTTTTAGACAGAACACAAAATATTGAAGTAAGGGAAGCAACTCTAAGAGGTAGGTTTATTCTTTAAGTATTATGATTAGGAATTTAGTGAAGTTTGATACTGGCGCTGTCATTTATTATGACCCCTGCCTTGACACGGTGACACAAAGGGATCACAATTCTATAGATCCCTCCCATTAGGACTTATTGACAGGTGACACTTATACACTCTTCTTATATCAAATGAATATCTTAGTAAACTCATTCTACAGCGAACAAAGAACACACTATCTTTATTTGTGAATCTATAATTATTTATTTTATACCAGATTGTTTAATGTGAATTTTAATATATTGTTATCTACATTTGCTGCAAACAGAATATCAAAGTTGTGTTGTTGTGTTATATTAAATTAAAGGTGTAATTATATGCTAATATAAACTTTGTGTCTGTATTATTCTACTGCAACAAAGCCAATGAACCTTGCATGGAAATGCATAGTAATAATGGTGCTACAACTGGTGATGTTTATTCCTAGTAATGTGTAATTATAATCTTTGTGTGGCTTCTTTCTTAAACTTAAACTGTTTTATTCTATATTATCACAAAATATTTATAAAAACTTTAGCCAGATCACAGGATATTCGAGGTCTTTCTGCGTCTGGGACTAGTAAAGACTCAAGTGAGCACGTCTTACCCGAGTCTTCACTGTCCATCTAATCCTAGTAGTCTAGTAGTGATGTGTCTTCTTATTAACCCTTTCCCTCATATGACAATTCTGCAGCAGACAACTTGGAACATATTTTGATAAAATAAACAAATCTCTATAATTGAATGGATAACCTATGACTAAAAGTGGAAAACATTGTGGCAAAAGGAGATATTGCTCGTTTTGAGCAATTTCTTCTTTTGTCACTATGTTTTCAAAAAGCTGTCTGTGGCAGAGGCGTCAGAAAGCGTCTATATGAGGAAAAGGACTAAATACTAGAATTGTAGTCCTACAGAAGTCACTACCATAACTCTTGTCTTACTGAGATGCAAAAGCACTCATAATCCCTTATTTAGTAAACATGTATTTAGACCAAAGGAACAGAAAACCTGTTAAGACTGACCAGGAATATGATGAACCACAAGAAGTGTATTATTCTCAGAGGCAGCAGTCAATTCCTTCAAATCAGTATAATACTCCAGACAGACCTTATTATGGGCCTGACATCCACAATGAGCATTATGTTCAGCCTAAAGTACAGGGAAATCAGGCGCCCAATACATATATGAGAAAAGGCGGCTATTACAGAGGTTACAATATGTATTGTACTCACATGTGACCTCACTGTATTAATAAAGCATAATCACTCTGTCAGATCAATATAAAGACTGAACCCTTCTCCATCGGCAGACACATTTTGATGCATCTACAGCAGAAGACTCCTGAAAACTTTGTTGCAAAAGGAGAAATTGCTCACTCAGAATGAATCCTTTTTGCCATAATGATTTTAACACTTCAATAATTATACTTTAATTTATAGGGATTTTCAATATTAAATCTCTATTGTTTCAAAGTCATAAAATTAGTTGTTTATGGGAAAGGGTTAAACATACTGAATATTTTTTATTTTGTTTTAGTACCTAATGCTGAATTACAAAGTCATTAAATGAGCCAAGCTACAGGAAAGCTAACCATGGTATTTTTAATGATAAGTAAAATAGTATTGGAAACATTATGGCAAAAAGGAGAAATCATAAACAATTTCTCCATTTGTTACAATGTTTTAAAAGGCATCTGCTGTAGATCCATAGAAATGTGCCTGCAAGCGGGAAAGGGTTAAAGCTTGGCTCTTAATGTATTTATGTTTGATGTTTGTAAAGTTGTAGGTCACACACATGATAGCATGATCGTTGTACTTAGTTATTCAGGTTCTGTTGGTTCCTTTATTTCTTTTTGTCTGATAATCATTTTGTCCACATGTTTCTTTTTCTATATCATAAACAAATTAATGATTATATTTTGTTCAAGCTTTTTATTTTAATGATGAAGTGAAATTACAATTTATTTTAGAGATTTTCGATACTTTTGCCTACCAGTCAATGTTAAGGAGAAATAGCTTATGCTGTGCCTATATCTTTTTTCTATGGTGTATTCTATCCTATATATGCTTGAAATTATAATATAAGGTTGTGAAAGTGTTTGTTAAAGTGTCATGTAAAATGTGTTTAACGAAAAATGTTAACTTAAGATATTTTAAGCGTCGTATTCTTTAAAAATATTTCAGAAAAAAATTCAACACTTGAAATCATAGTTTTATAAATACTGAGCAAAGATTTTTTTTTTATTTATTTGAAAAATGTCTCCTTTTGTCACTATGCGTGCAAAAGTCATATGCATCAGGGAATGGGCTAAAATTTGAAATAAACATTCAAGCTGAAGTACTTTGTTCTCAGTTTACTCATTCTGACATTAATTTTTAACTCGTCTGTTTTACTGATGAAAAAAAAGTCTGTTGTGATACCCTTGGGGGCACCATCTGCATCGTCACAAACTTTTAATTTTACCTCATAACTCAATAGATGTTCAACATTTTCAAATGAAACTTGGTACACATGTTCCTAGGAACAATATGCATGTCTATATAAGGTCTCATAACTCTGGCTTATAACTAATTATTCAGTTATGCCCCTTTTGATAGAAAAAAGCAGACACGCATTGGTGTTCGCTCAACGGCACTCTTGTTTTTATCTTGATATGTTTCATATCATTTCAGAGAGTGAGAAGAGGGTAGCAGAGGATCGAGGCTTGGTTGATGGTCTGAAAGCAGATTTACGCGATAAGACGGCTAGAGTCAATGAACTGGAAGTCAGTGTGATTTCTAATATCTGTCAAAACATTATACACATGTACATGTGCAATTTTAGAGTCATTTGCTTGTTGAAGCAGTAGAGTTTACACATATCATGGGAAAAGGATAGATTGCTCAGCAGCATACAGCTGTTGAAAACATTGTGGCAAAAGAGAACTCCCTGCTGCTGATTTGTTGCATGGCGTGAAGGGTTTCATTAGAATTTAAGAGCAATTGCCATGTTTTAAATAAATTTGAACTTTTAAGAGATAAATACATGTAATACATTTTAAGTTTGTTTATTGGGTCATTGAATCTTTGCAATTTGTAAATAATGTATATGTGTCATTCACAGAGGGTTTTTTATTTGTTTCTTGTGCTTCTTTTTCTTTATTATGTCTCCCCCTGTATACAGGGGAGATATATTGTTTTTGTCCTGGGCGTCTGTCTGTCTGTCTGTCCGTCTGTCCGAAATCGTGTCCGCTCCATATCTCCAAGACGGCTTGAAGGATTTTCATGAAACTTGGCTCACATGTTCACCTCATCAAGGCGACGTGCAGAACCCGCGTCTCGACAATATAGGGTCAAGGTCAAGGTCACGCTTGAAGGTCAAAGGTTTGAGGCTTTATTTCGTGTCCGCTCCATATCTCCCAGACGGCTTGAAGGATTTTCATGAAACTTGGGTCACATGTTCACCTCATCAAGGCGAAGTGCAGAACCCGCGTCTCGACAATATAGGGTCAAGGTCAAGGTCACACTTGAAGGTCAAAGGTTTGAGGCTTTATTTCTTCATACAGGGGAGATATATTGTTTTTGTCCTGGGTGTCTGTCTGTCTGTCTGTCCGTCTGTCCGAAATCGTGTCCGCTCCATATCTCCAAGACGGCTTGAAGGATTTTCATGAAACTTGGCTCACATGTTCACCTCATCAAGGCGACGTGCAGAACCCGCGTCTCGACAATATAGGGTCAAGGTCACGCTTGAAGGTCAAAGGTTTGAGGCTTTATTTCGTGTCCGCTCCATATCTCCCAGACGGCTTGAAGGATTTTCATGAAACTTGGGTCACATGTTCACCTCATCAAGGCGACGTGCAGAACCCGCGTCTCGACAATATAGGGTCAAGGTCAAGGTCACACTTGAAGGTCAAAGGTTTGAGGCTTTATTTCGTGTCCGCTCCATATCTCCGAGACGGCTTGAAGGATTTTCATGAAACTTGGGTCACATGTTCACCTCATCAAGGCGACGTGCAGAACCTGCGTCTCGACAATATAGGGTCAAGGTCACGCTTGAATGTCAAAGGTTTGAGGCTTTATTTCGTGTCCGCTCCATATCTCCCAGACGGCTTGAAGGATTTTCATGAAACTTGGGTCACATGTTTACCTCATCAAGGCGACGTGCAGAACCCGCGTCTCGACAATATAGGGTCAATGTCAAGGTCACGCTTGAAGGTCAAAGGTTTGAGGCTTTATTTCGTGTCCGCTCCATATCTCCCAGACGGCTTGAAGGATTTTCATGAAACTTGGGTCACATGTTCACCTCATCAAGGTGACGTGCAGAACTTGCGTCTCGACAATATAGGGTCAATGTCAAGGTCACGCTTGAAGGTCAAAGGTTTGAGGCTTTATTTTGTGTCCGCTCCATATCTTCCAGACGGCTTGAAGGATTTTAATGAAACTTTGGTCACATGTTCACCTCATGAAGGCGCCGTGCAGAACCCGTGTCTCGACAATATAGGGTCAAGGTCAAGGTCACGCTTGAAGGTCAAAGGTTTGAGGCTTTATTTCGTGTCCGCTCCATATCTCCAAGACGGCTTGAAAGATTTTCATGAAACTTGGGTCACATGTTCACCTCATCAAGGCGATGTGTAGAACCCATGTCCGTCCGTCTGTCCGTCCCAAATCGTGTCCGCTCCATATCTCCAAGACGGCCTGAAGGATTTTCATGAAACTTGGGTCAAATGTTCACCTCATCAAGGCGATGTGCAGAACCCATGTCTCGACTGTCTGTCTGTCTGTCCCAAATTTATAGGTTGGAATGTTTTGAGAGATTTTGACAGATATTTGAGGGGAGACATCTGTTTTTTGCAAAAACAATTCTAGTTTAACTTACTATTATTTGTCCTCATTAATTTATTTTCTACATTTTAGACCTTTCTTCAAGAGGCCAGACATAAAGAAGTGGGTGCAACTAAACATAATGACTTTTTGAATGCAAAATTGAGAGATGTAAGTATGTTGATGTAATGACATGTTCTGTACATGGGATGTTATACTTAAAACTGATACAGATTTACCCCTATTTTTATATATGTTTAAAACATTTTTCATTTTCCCTCAAAAATATTTTTAGAAGTCGTTTGCTTCATATATGTAAAAATGCGTCTGCAAGTGGTAAAGGGTTAATAAGGCATCTTGAACTGATGAGTTTTTCCATTGTCTGCAATATTTTCCGCTTTATCTCTGTTCATGCAGAAGCTCTCCCTTTGATACGTGTTTTCAATTTGAAGAGAAAAAACAGTAAGATAGATTACATTTTATATACATTGGTTATATTAGACAAGGACTTATAGTCGGGTCAATATATGGTTGAATACCCCCTAACCCCAAAGAAATTGTCACAAAAGGTTTCTCAACGGTTTTTGGAGGTATTTGTAGTGGAGAATAACATACTAAAAGTCTACCACAATCCGACCCCTCGAAAACTGTTTTTTTCAAGATGGCGTCCAAGATGGCCGCCATCACCATAAAATAGACATATCTCCCGTATTACTCACTGTAGAGCCATGGTTTTGGTGTCTACACCTATGTTTTTGGGATCATAGAATGCCATGGTGCTATCAAAGTTTATGTCACGTGACTGATTAACCGAGAAATCCAAAATGGCATCCAAGATGGCTGCCACGTAACCATAAACAAGAGGGCCATGATGGCCCTGGATCGCTGACCTGATTTATTTTCTCACTTTAGCCATATAATCCCTGCCCCCTGATGGCCATAGTTTTCGACCAATCAACATGTCTTGAAGGAATCTGAAAGAGGGTCACCATAGGAACAGCCATAAAAAGCCATAACTCACATATTATTCACTTTAGAGTCATAATGCTGGGGTATATACCCAGTGAATCCAATTCTAAAGAGGATAATAAGAAGCGTCATTATAAATTATGATTGATTTACCCCCCAAAAAAACAAATTGGCCACCGTAACTATAAAATGCAAGTCACAAGCCAAAGGATTTTCAAGGGTTTAGAGTTCTTCTCCTGTTGATTTGGTTTTCTAATCACATAGAAAATCACTCCTTAACATGGAAGCCTTCCTTTCATTTGTTTTCACCAGCACACAGTATAAGAACTGACTGCCATCAGCATTTACTGAAGATATCAACGATTGTTGTTAACCTTCATGTTTGTTGGGAAGAACATGTGTAGGAAAGTTGCAAGTATCGGTCAAACTATCATTCAGGCCGTTAGACCTCGAGCTGTGATTGCCCCTCATTACATGTATCGCTCTAGATTTCTCAATGACACTCTGCATGAAACGGTCTTTGGCGTCTCATATGGTGAGGTATGTAACTGTTTGAAAAGAATGCCGCAGATTCAGCGCCAGACTCAATTATTTCTGAGGAGATTGATCTACTTGGATTGACAGTTTTGTTCGCGGCTGAAATAACATATTATAACATTGGATGGAAAGGGAACCTTCCATGGAATGGGCATGGTTGCTGCCCTGACGTACGGGCAGAAAATAAGCCGTGTGATTCAAAGGAAACAACTGTCACAAATGAATATAACTGAAAAGTCCAAAGTTGAACTTAAGGAATACCGCTTTGCCGGAAAGTCTTGCTAGGATATCACTTTTTAAGAACGTATATCCTTGGTTGAATGTGATAAAAGAGTTGACATCTTGTGGGAACCTTTATTTAACTTTAGACAAACCCTCCCAAGCTGGCAAAGAATGATGCAAATTCTGCACCAAGGTATGGAACACCATGGTCAGGCATCAGTTGTGTATTTGCCAATGATAGACACGTATTCTGGAGACAAGACATGCATTCTCTCTACCCTGGAATACATATGCGACATCGCGTTCAAACACCACATTACGCCTGTCATCACCTTCGACCAGCCTTTTTACTGGAAAGCCGCTGAAATTATTGTCGAACCCAGGAACAACCACTTGAAGATCATCGTGCTAATGCTTGGTTAGTTTCATACTTTCATGAACTTGCTTGGTGCCATTGGCACACTCCTGGCTGGCACAGGGCACAGGATTGAACAATGTCCTTTGGGAAGTTTACGGAGAAAACACGGTAGTGTACATGATGAGTGGGAAAGCGGTCCAGCGTGCATTTCGAGGACACCTGTTGGTCAACAAATGCCTGAACAAAATGATTGTCACAGAGAAGGTCGATGAACAACCAGAGTTGAATCTACTTGTAAGCGAAGCGGAAGACATATATGCCTCGTTGGTGAAAGGAGAGACGACCATGGATAGTGCTAAAATATCAGAGCCATTGACACAGTTGGCAACTGCAATTGACAAGAAGAAGGCTGGTCTCCGTGAAAGATCAAAAACCAGTCAGTTCGGGCAGTGTCCGATTGCTTGCCAATCTTTGCAACCGCAGGCTATTTCAATTACTTGAAGTCCGCATATTACAACGTCCAGGAAATAATTTCAACAGGGATGCCATGTTATTCGTCGCACCAATAAGTTTTGGGCTGGTCTCAGTGCGGACCTCGTGATTGAGCAAAGTTTGATGAGATCCCTCAAGACCTCTCGGGGGCTTACACGAGGGATGGGCATGAATGAAGAGCAACAGGCCTTATCAACATTATCAACCCCAGTCACATCAGAATACAACCACGCCATGCAAGAATTCAACGAGCTGTCCTTCACGACCATTGAACAACACAAAGAATCCACGCAGGGAAGAATTGAAAGAGACTCACGTGATTTGCAGAAGATCCTGTCTAAATTTGCCACTTTCCCACCTTTCTCCGAGAATCCGTCCTTAAGGAACATTGTAAATGGTGTTGTTGCAGATACAGAGTTTAATGTACACGAGTTTCATTCAGTCGGAGAAGGAATCATAAACAAAATGATCGGACAGCCTGTGTTCTCAATAGCTTTCAAGCGGAAGGACAAGGCAAAAACCTATGGAAATATGACATATGTGAAGGTAGCCCCTGATAGGACAATCTATCATGGACTATTGTTCCAACGATTTTTGGTTGTGTCAAAGATGGCAAATATGTCACTTGATGATGTCATGAGATACGAACTTAGTCCTTTTCCATCTGCATTGTTTGAGGCCAAGAACATGCAGACAAACGTTCAAGAGGTCAAGAGACATTGGGGGAAGCACATAACGATCTACCCAAAACTGAGCATTACGTCCTTGATGGAGGATCTTTGCTCCAGCGCATACCTTGGAAGAGGGGTGATACCTACGGCACAATTGCGCAGTCCTATGCGGAGTTTACAGTGAATCGTTTCCCTTCTGCAACAGTTGTCTTTGATGGGTACCTTGGCGGTCCTTCTATCAAGGACAATACACTCCAGAAGCGTGGGAAAAACAGCTTTTCCGCTGTCAGCTTTACCGAAGAGACTGAATTTTCCGGGAAGAAGGAGAAATTCCTTTACAGAGACAGCAATAAACAGAACAAAACCTAATAAGCCAGAAACTCTTTGAAAGAGGTTGTAAGTCATCAATTCGCCTGGGGATGCTGATGTGGATATTGTTAGAGCTGCTGTTCAGTCTTCAGAAATGCATTCCATAACACTGATTGGGGAAGACACTGATCTCTTAGTTCTCCTTCTCCATCATGGGAAACAAAACAATAAAGATATGTTCTTTCGTTCGGACAAGGCTAATGCCATTGCAGTTTATCACATCAACAAGCTACAGGAAGTTCTTGGTGAAGAGTACAAAGTTACTCTTTGTCTATGCGTATACTGGATGTGACACCACTTCAAGGATTTTTGGTGTTGGAAAAAAGACAGTTTTTCAAAAGGTGATAGGTGACACTGATTTGAAGTCATGTGCAGATACATTTGTCATTCCAAAACAGACTGCGGCTACTATTAAAGATGTAGGATGTAAAGCTATGGCTATTATTTTCGAGGGCAAGTCGGCTGATTATCTCGGGTCCTTGCGCTACACTACCTTAAGAAGGTGGTGTCCTCTCAGTCGTTTGTAACACTAGAGCGCCTGCCGCCAACATAAGCATCAACAACATGTCACAGTCTCAGGGCCTATTATCAAATCATGGTATGGATAGGGCATGAGAGTGGAATGGACCCATGTGAGTGGGGTTGGAAACGTAAAGGAAACCTTTTTACAACCTGTGGAGTCGGACATGAATCCAGCCCGGACTATTTATTGAAAATTGTTAACTGTAACTGCAACGGCTTGCGTTACCTCAAGATGTAGTTGTGGAGTTTATGCTTTACCGTGTACCTCGGCGTGTGGACAGTGTCAGCTAGACTC
This sequence comes from Serripes groenlandicus, assembly GCA_031761405.1. NCBI lineage: Eukaryota > Metazoa > Mollusca > Bivalvia > Cardiida > Cardiidae > Serripes > Serripes groenlandicus. The sequence continues at coordinate 83,575,311 of JASEVX010000006.1, forward strand.
ATGTGACAATCCATACAATCAGACATTAATTGAAGAAAGTGATGATGATTCCTTGTGAGGATTGTTATGGTTATGGTATGTAAATCAGGCTCAGGATGAACTAGGGTTCTTAAGGCGATGTTGCAGCCGTTTTTATATGAGAGCTAGCTTACATAATGTTTATGACAGTCACGTGACATTAAATTTGATAGCACCGTTGCATCCTCCGACCCCTAAAACCTGGGTGTAGACACCAAAAGCATGGTTCTACGTTGATTGATACGCGTGATATGCCTTTTTTATGGTTACGGCGGCCATCTTGGTCGCCATTTTAGATTTCTTGGTAAACCAGTCACATGACATTAATTTTGATAGTCCCATTGCATCCTCTGACCCCAAAAACATGTGTGTAGACACCAAAACCATGGCCCTACAATGATTAATATAGGAGTTATATCTATTTTATGGCGACAGCGGCCATCTTGGACGCCATCTTGAAAAAAAATGTTTTCGAAGGGTTGGATTGTGGTAGACTTTTATTATGTTATTCTCCACTACAAATATCACCAAAAACTGTTGAGAAACCTTTTGTGACAATTTCTTTGGGGTTCAACCATATATTGACCCGACTATTAGTTTGTATTCATGTCCTCGTGTTTGATACTTACATTGGTAAATCAAAAACGCAATTGTTGTTCTTGTTAGATCATCGGTTTTTCGTCGTCACAAAACTTAAGCCTTACATAACTATCATAACTTGATAACTAAAGAAATGAAACTTGGTACACTTGTTCCTAGGAACAAGGGGATTTCGAAACCGGGTGTCCCGGGTTCGATCCCCAGTCGCGGCACTTCGGTTATGGTGAAGTGCGCTTGGGCAATGCACATTTTCTAGCCTAGTACTGGTTTGTTTACCCAGGGATCATGAATAATTAAATTTAATTGCGTGCTAAATGACCTTAGCTGTCGATGCGCCATAAAACAATATACATTCATTCATTCATTCCTAGGAACAATATACATATCTGTACCAAGTCACATAACTCTGGCTTTAATTATTATTCAGTTTTTGACTAAGAAAAAAACAGATGAGCGTTGGTGTTCGCTCTGCGGCGGGCGCTTTTGTTTTCATTTTATGATTTTAAAGTTTTCTTTTCTTTAACCAGATGGCGGATTATGCAGCAGTGAAAGACCAAAATATTTCATACAGAACAGAATTAGACAATTTGAAAATGTAAGATCTCCTATTACCTTTAACTATTTAAAAACATTAGCTTTTGGCATCATTTAATTCTTTCCCAAAAACAACAAATCTACAGTAGGCAACATTTAAACATCTAGTTAAAAAATCTCTCTTAACAAAAGTGTAATTATTTAAAAGGTTTGAAAACATTGCCGTAAAATCTTCAAGCGTTAGCTACTGCAGATGCATCAAAATGTCTGCAAGTGTGAATGGATAAAACGTTTTCTAAATCAAAGCTGTCATATTGTGTAACATTTGTCTTCGATACACTTTTTGTGTTGACAGCCTTGGCAGGATGACACAAGGAATTACTTCTCTGTGTTCTGTCTGTCCATCTTTGATCTACTGGCAGGCAACACATGTGTTACGGTGTTTGAAATATTGAAAATAGCTTGGATATTTACATATATGCCATAACTCTGTATATCTGTAGCCCTTTCCTACATACAGCAAATCTGCAGCAGACGACTTTGAAAATGTCTACTCAAAAATATGGAAAATCTCTATAATTGTAGGTTTAATTACTGAAAAAAGTTGAAAACATTGTGGCAAAGGGAGAAATTGCTAGTTTTGAGCAATTTCTTCTTTTGTCACGATATTTTCAAAAGTCGTCTGCTGCAGATGTGTCAAAATGCATCTTTAGGTGGGAAAGGTTAGGAAAGGGTTAATACCTCACAAAAAGGCCCTTATTTTCATTATTGTTAGGTCATTCTCTGATTCAAACATTATGAAAACACATTGGCATTTGCAACAACTAGTTTTTCTGTAGTTAAGACAATTCACCAGTTTCTAATTTCCTTTAACCCTTTCTCTATAATAGACGCTTTCTGACGCCTTTGTAGCAGACGTCTTTCAAAAACATTGTTGTGAATGAAGAAATTGCTCTCATGTTTTCATTTCATTCACAAATTTTTCTTTCATTTATAGAGAATTTCTATATTTTTTAGCGCACCTATGCACGAAGTGCAAGGTGAGCTATTGTGATCACATTTTGTCCGGCGTCCGTCCGTCGTGCGTCGTGCGTCGTCAACATTTGAGCTTGTTAACACTCTACAGGCTACATTTTGCATCCAATCTTCATGAAAGTTTATCAGAACGTTCATCTCCATAAAATCTTGGACAAGTTCGAAACCGAGCCATATGAGGTCAAAAACTAGGTCACTAGGTCAAATTGAAGGAAAATCTTGTTAACACTCTGGAGGCCACATTTTCAACTTGAGCATGTTGAAACTCTATCAGAATGTTTGTCTTGATGATATGTAGGTCAAGTTCGAACATGGGTCATGTCGGGTCAAAAAGTAGGTCACTAGGTCAAATTGAAGGAAAATCTCGTTAACACTCCAGAGGCCGCAATTTTTGCTTCAGCGGCTTGAAATTTGTTCAGAATGTTTAGCTGAATGATATCTAGGCCAAGTTTGAATATGGGTCATGTGGGGTCAAAAACTAGGTCACTAGATCAAATTGAAGGAAAATCTTGTGAACACTTTGGATGCCGCATTTTTTGCTTCAGCAGCTTGAAATTTGGTCAGAATGTTTGTCTGAATTATATCTAGGTCAAGTTCGAATATGGGTCATATTCGATCAGAAACTAGGTCAATAAAGGAAAATATTGTTCAAACTCCGGAGGCCGCATTTTTACTTTGAGCAAGTTGAAACTTTGTCAGAATGTTGTCTTGATGATATCTAGTCCATGTTGGAATATGGGTCATATCAGGTAAAAAAATATAGATCACTAGGCCAAACGAAGGAAAATATTGTTAACACTGTGGAGGTTGCATTCAGAATAATTGTCTTGATGTGTTTTGCATTGCAGTACATTGTATAATTAAGGTGAGCGATCCAGGGCCATCATGGCCCTCTTGTTTAATAAATGTTTTCAAAGTTGTCTGCTGCAATTTTGCTGTATGTGGGAAAGGGGGGTTAATACAATGATTGATAGATGTTTGTTCACTGTATACCAAACACTATAAAGGTGCAGCCTAGTGTGTAACTTCTTCTTGTATTTTACAATCTCCAGGAGAATGGCAGAAATCATGCAGCTTAATGAACGAGAAAGAATAAGTAAGTATTAGTTGGATTTTGGATGTATTTGTAAACCTTTTCTTATAGATTTCTCTTCCTAAGTATAAATAACTTCAGCCTTTTCCTTCCAAAGATGCTTAACTTAAACCATTTGCTGACGCATTTTGACATACCTACAGCTGTCACTTTATGAAATATTTGGACCAAAAGAAAAAAAATCTCACAATGAGCAGTGTCTCCTTTTGCCACAATGTTTTCAATCCAACTATTTATTGAGATTTTTCATATTTTTGCCGAGATGTTTTCAAAGTCGTCTGCATGATACTTGTTGTTTGTGGAAAAGGATTTAGATCGAAGATACTGTGGTTCTAAGGGTTAAAGATTGTTATATTTTCTAATTCGCAGACATAAGTATCTGTAGCATATCTTGGAAAATAAGATGGAGGTTAACTGAAAGTAGTCCAAAGTTTAACTAAAAATTGATATACTAAATTTTTAGGCTTTCTATTATGCAGATGACTTTTGAAAATATTGTGCCAAATTTCTCCTTTACCCAAAATCAGATCAACCTTCACATGTGTATGACTGTAAGACATGGAGTTTGAAGCTTCTGATCAACACAGTTTCTATTTGGATCCATAACCCCTTCCCACATATAGACGTTTTCTGATGCCTCTGCAGCAGATGACTTTTGAAAACACTGACAAAAGAAATAATTGCTCAAAACAAGCAATTTCTTCTTTTGCCACAACGCTTTCAACTCTTTTCAGTAATTATACCTACATTTATAAAAGCTTTTCTGTGTCTTTGCCTAAATACTTTCAAAGTTGTCTGCTGCAGAATTTGTTGTATGTGGGAAAATGGTTAAACATGGATGCCCAAGCACAAATTTGTTAACAGGCATGATAGTTACGCAAACATTGGAATTTTCTGAGGCACTGTTCAATTCATTCATACTTTCATTTAAAAACTATAGTTGTGCCTACCGGTACATCTGATGCAGATCTGTTGGAATGGGTTAAGCAAAAACTCTTCACTTTACCTGAAATTGAAACCATAGTAAAATGATCTTGATGCTTTGTTTGAAAGGACAAGAGGAGATGATGCGAGAATTGAGAAGACCAACCGCCATTCCAGAATATGTTGAGAGAGATGGAGGAAGACAGGAGAGAGCCATGTATGAACAACAGCGTGTTAGTGGTGGACATAGATATCATGAACAGGTAAGTTAGTTATCAAACCTCGCGCAAAGTAATGGATACTTTATGTTAGATCCCAAAGTCTTGTGTGATTAGTACCTTATTGCTTCAGTGTATTGAGTAACCTTTATTTTGTGCTTGAATGTCCTTGGTTAAATCTTGATTAGCTCTTTCCCAGTTGCAGACGACTTTTGAAAACATTGTGACAAAAGGAGAAAATGCTTATAATGAGCAGCAATATATTCTTTTGTCACAATGTTTTCACCTTTACTCATTAATTAATTTATCATTTATGGAGATATTTCCATAGCTTTGCCAAGAGCTTTTCAAAGTGGTCTGCTGCAATTTGACGCAATAGCAGCAGACGACTTTTGAAAACATTGTTGCCAAAGGTGACATTGCTCATGATGAGCAATTTTTCCACTTTGGCCACAATGTTTTCAACTTGATTTAAAAAATAAGCTATTTTAAATGGCGATTTTTCAGGATTTTGTAACTATATTTCCAAAGTCATCTGCTGCAGATTTGTTGTATGTGGGAAAGGGTTAAGACTAACTTGTATGCGTTTCACCTTCAGATTGACAGAAATGATCGATTATTCCATCAGTTTGAATCACAGACTTTGCAAATGAAGGAAATGAACCAGGAACTGGTAGATGTGAAACAAACATTAGCTTATACACAGAAAGGTAGGGTTCTCTTACTACACCAGAAGATTCTGAATGTTAAAGAAATAGTTCTGTCTCCATTTCTTTTAAAATGTTTTGCTTGAATTAAAGCTGTTTTTAATTTCTTGCCTTCAAAAGTAGTTTTATTTGGAAAAAAAAAAAAAAAAAAAAAAAATTTAGTTACTGAATAGACTTAAACTAACTCTTAATATTTTTCATTTTCATATTTCAGCTTTGAGCAATGAAGTATATAGAAATCCCAAGGATCAAGAATCTTCAAGGTATGTATGAGGTCCCATGTAAACAGGTTAAATTCCCTATGTAATTAAACATTTCCCTTGCAGGGGCATTTCAAGGTTTTGCAGCAGACGACTTTTGAAAATATTGTGGCAAAAGGAGAAAATGCTCATAATAAGTAATTTTTCCATTTGCCTCAATAATTTCAACTCATTTCAAATTTTATGCTCTCATTTATACAGATTTTCCGTACTGTTCCATACTTTTGCCCAGATGTTAACAAAGACGTCTGTCTCTGATATGTTGTGAGTAGGAAGGGGCTAAAGTTCCGGTTAACCAATTATAATGTTACCTTTTAGACTCTCAAGAAAAAAATCTTGTTATGTATATTATTTTTTCGGTAATGTACTTATTGCTAAAATTAACCCTTTCATATTGCTGATTTTTATATCCCCCACAAACAAGTCCATCTGTCCGTATGTCTTGTAAGCGCAACTCCTCCTTAACGGCTGGACCGATTCTGTAATTTAACTTTACACATTTGCAGTACACAACCTGAGGATGTCCATCTGTCTGTCCATGTGTCGTGTACGGGGGTATCCTTTTGTGGGTTCACTCACAGTTTTAGTTTTAAAATTGACTCCTTCAACTTTTGGAAAAGTCCAAGATTATCCACAGTTTTGTCTCAATTGTCTTAACCCTTTCCCTCATGCGACAATTCTGCAGCAGACAACTTTGAACATTTTTTGCCAAAAAATCGAAAATCTCTATAATTGAATGGATAACCTATGACTAAAAGTGGAAAACATTGTGGCAAAAGGAGAAATTGCTTGTTTTGAGCAATTTCTTCTTTTGTCGCTATGTTTTCAAAAAGCCGTCTGCTGCAGAGGCGTCAGAAAGCGTCTATATGAGGTAAAGGGTTAATTAAGATAAAGGAAAGTAAGATATGGAAGAAAGATCAATTTTGTTAGCTTAACATATTCTTGTTCTAATCCAGGATGGTATCATTTAGTGGTTCTCACAGATCAAAAGGAAGAGACATCCATTTGACAGATAATGAAAGTGACCTTGATCTTTCACTTGGAGGTCAAAAGAAAGGTCGTAGAAGTAAGAGTTCATCAAAAACTCGTGTTGACAGAGATGATGTATACAACGATGTAGATCTTGATGACTTTATGGCGCCAAAAATCTCCACAGATTTTACTACAACAGATAACGATGAATCTTCTAACCAATCAGCTGATATTATAGCAGAGACCAAATACAGACTCAAATCTCTGGAAAAAGAGGCCACTGTAAGTGGGGGTTATAATGGGTTGATTGATTGATTGGGGTTTAACGCTGTTTTTAACATTTTTTCAGTCATATCACGGCGACCAATTCACCTACTCATGTGTTTCATGTCTTTCACATACCAGTACTCCACACAACAGTCTTTCCAAGCAACTGGCTGCTTTTCCACTTAGGCTGTTAACCAATTTGTGGAAGAAGAATGAGGCTTGTCACAGTGACCTTATGTCAAATGTCGGAAAGAATATAATGAATTTGGTTAAGCTATGTATTACTTAGCCGTTTCCTATATGCAGATACTTTTGATGCTTCTGAAGCAAAGAATAAACAGCTTATCACATACCGTTCCTTCTTTTACCCACATTTATTTGCTACTGTATCGCTTGTCACTTTAAAGTCATCCGCTCCAGATTAGTTCTATGTGAGAAAGTGTTAACCCTTTCCCTCATACGACAATTCTGCAGCAGATGACTTTAAACATATTTTGTCAATATATAGAAAATGTCTATAATTGAATGGATAACCCATGACTAAAAGTGGAAAACATTGTGGCAAAAGGAGAAATTGCTTGTTTTGAGCAATTTCTTCTTTTGTCACTATGTTTTCAAAAAGTCGTCTGCTGCAGAGGCGTCAGAAAGGGTCTATATGAGGGAAAGGATTAAGATAGCTTCTCTGACTCTGAATTTAATAATGGACACATGGCCAGAAGTTATGGTTTCATATTTACTGGAAAAACTTTTTGTAGATGTAATATATGTAAAACCCAGTCATAAGTCAGGTTTTTAACTTGTTTATCACCATTAATAACAAGATCTAGCGAATAGAAAATACTACTTATTAAATAAAAATGGAGATAAATAAATAAATATCCTTTATACCTGATATATGTGTATATGTAAATGATTTGTCCTAAAACCTGTTTTATGCTAAGGGATAAAAATGCTTACAGAAAGAAAAAGAGTTTAAGGCTTTTCGCGACCAGTGTAGTACCATATCTGTCAGTGCATCTGCAGACTAATCTGTTTCTGCACTTTTTGTCAATAAGAAGGTTTCAAGTGACCTCTGAAAAGCAGTATCGATATGGATCCAATAGCAAAGATATTCGGTTACAGCTGTGATACTAACTCTTAAGATGTTTCTTTCCTAGAGCCTGACTCATTTATTAATTTGTTTTAAAATGTCTCTAACGTGAACAGGGTCTGGAGAAAGCCTATGTAGATTTCCACTACCAACTGACGAACCCTTCATCACTGCCAGATCCCACTAGACACTCATTTAGAAAATCTCAACAAGGAAAGGAAACGGGTACGTGAAGTGTACATGCAATTACTTCTTGTCATAATTTGAATTTGGACCTTACTTTCTATAATTATAGGATAGTTTATTCAACTTACAAACTTCCACTTTGAATTCATTAAGAAATAGAATATACCTCAATCCTTTCCAGTTTGCTGAGACATTTTGACGTATCTGTAGCAGATGACTTTTGAGAACATTGTGACTAAAGAAGAAATTCCTCATAATGACCAATTTCTCATTTTGCCACAATATTTTTAACTGTATTCAATAGTTAAACTTGTACTTGTTAAGATTTTCCTTGTTTTTGCCCAGAAGTTGTCTGCTGCAGATTTAATGTATGTGGGAAAGAAGTAGTTTTAACTCTTTTGTATGAAGCTATATATATTTCTATTTGAAGTCATATACCACAATCCATGCTATTGTATCATTGTGATTTAATGTTATTATATTTATATAAATAGTAATAAATGAGTAAGTATATAAAAACAATCTTCATGGAAATCCATATTTTCTTATATCATTAAACAGCCAGTAAAGGACACAGAATCGCGTCACCCAATGCAAGCCCTATAGCAGTCCGACCCATGTCTTCTACACCCTATCAGCAACCTTACGGTGGCTCTGCGCAGGAGGCAGATCTTAGTACAGGTAAATAGAGTATTCTTACTTTAAACAACTTTACATCAAGATACCCCTTTAACCCTTTCCCTCATATAGATGCTTTCTGATGCCTCTGCAGCAGATGTTGTTTTGAAAACATAGTGACAAAAGAAGAAATTGCTCAAAACGAGCAATTTCTCCTTTTGCCACAATGTTTTCCACTTTTAGTCATAGGTTATCCATTCAATTCCATTTTTTAACAAAATATGTTCTAAGTCGTCTGCTGCAAAATTGTCGTATGAGGGAAAGGGTTAACATACGGCAAATCTGAAGCAGTTGACTTTGAAATACTTTAGACATGAATATGGAAAAATTTCAATAACTGGAAGTACAATTATTAAATAAAGTTTGAAAAGATTGTGACAAAAGGGGAATTTATGGGTTTAATCATCACACATTTTGAAATTTTAGCGCGTGCATCGTCAATAGCAGTGTCACTCACAGTCTTATCTATTTGCATTGTATGCATTCAATAAAATAAATCTTTTATTTCTATTAGCCTTAATTATTGCTGAAACCAAGAATGAGATTTAGCATGCTCAATAGTAAGATTTTCACTTGTTGAACTAAAAAATGTGGAAGCATATAAGGCAGTTTTGGAATTCCTTACTTAGGAATTTTTTATCACCAGTAAGGACTTTTAAAATAACTTGTTGGCGTATGGTTTTAATTACAGATAGTCTCCTTGAACTTAAAGGGTCAGGATCTTACCATCGTAAAAAAGCTGCGGGTCAAGACCCAGTGCCAAAGTTCAGTCTGTCAGATATGTCAGACGATGAAGACAAACTGAAAGAGTGAGACATTTCTACTATCAGATTCTATCAATTCTTGTGTAAATGTGACATATAAGGTTTTTAGCTCTACTGGCCAAAGGTCAAAAGGGCTTATGTCGTGGCGATTTGTCCGTTGTGCGTGCGTCCGTCCGTCCGTAAACAATTTCTTGTTAACACGATACAGTCTTCACTTTTGATTGTATCTCAACTAAACTTATACAGTAGTTAGATATCCATGAGAGCTCGGTTCCTTTCGAAAACCAGCCAGATCCGCCCATGCATGACTGGATTATGGCCCTTGAAATGGTCAAAATTGCTATAAAAGAGCTTGTTAACACGATACAGTCTTCTTTTTTGATTGTATCTCAACCAAACTTATACAGTAGTTAGATATCCATAAGAGCTCGGTTCCTTTCGAAAACCAGCCAGATCCGCCCATGCATGACTGGATTATGGCCCTTGAAATGGTCAAAATTGCTATAAAAGAGCTTGTTAACACGATACAGTCTTCACTTTTGATTGTATCTCAACCAAACTTATACAGTAGTTAGATATCCATGAGAGCTCAGTTCCTTTTGTAAACCAGCCAGATACGCCCATGCAAGACTGGATTATGGCCCTTGAAATTGTCCAAATTGCTATAATTGAGCATGTGAACACAATAGAGGCTCCATTTACTATCTGATCTTCACCAAACTTAGATAGTAGTTAAATATTGATGAGAGCTTGGTTCCTTTTGAAAATCAGCCAGATCCGCCCATGCAAGATTGGATTATGGTCCATGAAATTGTAAAAATTGCTATAATACAGCTTGTGAACACAAAAGAGCCTCCATTTACTATCCGATCTTCACCATACATACATGCTCTGGATTGAAAATGACCAAAGAACCATACCAGTAGAGCATAGGCCCTCATGGGCCTCTTGTTTTGTTAAAGCGTTGTATTCATCAGTTGTCATTGAAAAACATTTTGTTTAACCCTTTCCCTCATATGACAATTCTGCAGCAGATGACTTTGAACATATTTTGTCAAAAAATGCAAAAATCTCTTTAATTGAATGGATAACCTATGACTAAAAGTGGAAAACATTGTGGCAAAAGGAGAAATTGCTCGTTTTGACCAATTTCTTCTTTTGTCACTATGTTTTCAAAAAGCCGTCTGCTGCTGAGGCATCAGAAAGGGTCTATATGAGGGTAAGGGTTAAGCCTTTCCCACATGCTGATGCATTTGAATGCACATGCTGCAGACACTTATTAAAAGAATGCATCGTTTTGGTGCATATGTTGCAGACATCAGAAAAATTATGGCAGGATGAAAAATTGCCTGTGATGAGCAATTTCTTCTATTGACACAATGTTTGCAATTTTTTATAATTTTATATATTGTCTTTTTTGTGGCTTAGATATTTTCAAAATTGACTGCTGCAGATTCGTAATAATTATGTGGGAAAAAGTTTTAATATCTTCTAATTTGTAATTATTTAAATCATTTTGAGCTATTAATCTTTATTATACCCCCTTCAAAGAGGGGATATATAGGAGTCACTGTGTCGGTCGGCCGGTCGGAAGCCATATTTTGTTCGGCCTATTTCTTACAAACAACTGGGTGGAATTAAAAAAAATGTACATGAAGTTTCTATACCAAGAGGAGAGATGTGCATATCCTAAAGGGGTTACAATTGCATGTTAAATTACAGAGTTATGGTCCTTTTACTCATTAAGTTATGGTGTAGGTCAAGGTGCTGTTTTAGGGGTATTTATCATCTTCAGTGATACTTCTAGTTCCACACTGATATCAAACATCTTCTGTAGCAAAGATGTTAAATGTCCTCTATAACAGGTAAAGGCTTAAGTAAGATTCCTTGAAATTGTTAAACTTATTTTCTAAATATTCTGTAATTTGTTTAATCCATGTTTTTATTCATCCTTTAGATATATTTATATAGCATTTTTGTTGTTTTTTACAAGGGGAGAGAGAGTAGATAGGGCCAGACCTATAACTGTAGATGATTTAGAAGGTAGACCTGGTTCTCCTTGTATCATGGTGGTCCAGGCTGAAGCTGATCCTTCCAGTGATGGTATACCATCTCCTAAAGATACTTGTGAGTTGTTTTTCTTTACTCTTTCTCACATACAACAAATCTGCAGCAGACGAAGTTTAAAACATTATTCAAAAATATGTTGGCTCTCTATAAATGAAAGAACACATTTTTCAAAAGTTGTTTGCTGCAAAGGCGTCAGAGAGTGGCTTTTTGTGGGAAAACATTAATAGATGGAAAAATAAAATGCAAACTTATATTGCAGTTAAGAAAGGAAAGGATTTGGATTTGTCTAATTGTTTTCTATTTTGTACCAAAGATTTGCTTACTGCCAGATGGAAATGGTTAATCAAATAAGAATTGATACTGGTTTGAAAGTTTGCAGAAATGTATTTGCATTTGATCTTTCATAAGCGTTATCTTTCTATATGCATAAGTGTATCTTTTAATTGAAAAACTTGTTTTTATGCCCCCAGAATTGAAGATTCAGAGGATATATAATTCATCCTGTCTCTCTTTTTGTCTATCCCGAGCACTTTAACCATTTCCCTAAAACGACAATTCTGCAGCACTTTGAACATATTTTGTCAAAAAGTAGAAAATCTCTATAATTGAATGGACAACCTATGACTAAAAGTGGAAAACATTGTGACAAAAGGAGAAATTGCACGTTTTGTGCAATTTCTTCTTTTGTTACTATGTTTTCAAAAAGCCGCCTGCTGCAGAGGCGTCAGAAAGCCTCTATATGAGGGAAAGGGTTAACCCTATCCCATATACAACAAATCTGCAGCTTATGACTCTGAAAATATTTAGTAAAAAATATGGTGACTCTAAATCTAAGAACATTATTCAATAAAGTTTAAAACATTTTGTTAAAAGGAGAAATGGGCTCATTATGAAAGCATTATGAAAGCATCTGTATTTGGAAAAGGGTTAACATTGGCAATATCTTTTGACCCGCTGGATATAGGGCTTTCACTTTTATTAAAGGCATATTTGTCCCTTTCCAGCTATACCACAATGTTCGATGTATTAATATTTACCGGAGCTCTAGATAAGGGGCGATTTGCATGTTCTAAAATCCGAACCCTATGTCGTGGGTACTCAAAAGACGATTATTTTGATTACTAACAACATAGGGTTTGGTTGGATAATAAGAGAGATATTGTGGGGAATAGTAGAGGGGTTAACCCCTCCTTATCTGGACATCTGATTGACCTTTGACCTACTTATATTGCAGCCCCGGGGGTATTTGTTGTTTCACTAACATATCTTTTTTATAATGTAGATACAAAAAGACCAGTGGAAAAGCCTCCGGTTGTTACATCACATCCATTACCAGAATTTAAACCACCATCCAAGTTACCTCCATTATCACTCGATTCTGCATGGAAGACGCCTTCACTGGATGCTGCATGGAAAACAGGTGTTTACTTTTACAAATGATTCATGATTTATTATCTGAGCGTCAGTACAGGAAAACCAACCTTAAGGCTATTTGTCAGCTCAAACTGTACTCCGATCTGGTTCTACACTGTTTGGCAATTTGTCACAGAAACTTTCAAGAGGCAACTGACAAACATTTAACATTTGGATAAGGTTGCATGAATGCCCATTGTGATCTTTATGTACCATTGTCACACATGACCTTTGGTTGGTATTCCCTTTTAGCACAGCTCAACCCTTAAAAAATGTGAAAAACCTCCATAAATGAGAGTTTTATTATAAAAAATGTGCTTATTATGAGCAATTTCTTCTTTTGTCACAATGTTTTCAAAAGTCGTCTGCTGCAGAAGCGTCAGAAAGCGTCTGTTTGTGGGAAAGGGTTCAGTACCATTGTCACACATTGCCTTTGGTTGGTATTCCTCAAGCACAGCTTATTATTTAGCCCATATTGACCACATCTCCATCATCTGACTGTCTGTCAAACTTTCAATTATTAATTCAAATGCATGCCGCATCACATTTGTTCCTTCAAACACTATTATTACAGAGGACATGATAAGGAGGTGTAAAAGATCTTGCTTCCACAATATGTCTGTTAACACTAATTAAAACCTATGCTGTGGGTACTCAAAAGAATCATCTCACTGAGACGATTCTTTTGAGTACCCACAACAAAGGTTTTTGAGGTCAAATAAGGATTTTAGAAATGTGCAATATGCCAATTATCTAGAGCTGTGAGTGTTATGGGAGATGGTGTCTCAGAGTTACAGCATCAGCCACCTGATCCAAAGTGCCAGGTTTGATTCCCATGAGACCTGGATCAAAATACATATACCCTACATACTTGGAACGTGAACTGGTTGATTATCCAGGAAGCAGACATGGAGAGTAATTCAAATGACAAACCTAGACAAGTAGTTTCATTGTTTATTATAGGAAAAAATAATGTGGAAATAGAAAAAATTGCTCATCTGTATCTAAAAGTGTTTTTGAATGGCATGGAGGCATCAAAAACGTATATACATGTATCAGGAATAGAGTTATTCTATTGTAAGTTGTATAAATTTTGTTTTGTTTTTCTCAGAAGAACCTACGAAAAGAGATGATGAACAAGATCTTCTTTGGGAAGAGAAACAAAGGCAGAAGGAAGAGGAGAGAAGAAGACTGGCGGAGGAAGCCTTTGAAAGAGAACAAATGGAATTAGAAAAACTCCAGATACCAGAAACACAGGTAAAACTATCCCTTCCTAGATAAAAAGGACTTTTAGAATACATCATTAACCCATTCCCTCATAAAGACGCTTTCTGACGCCTCTGCAGCAGATGGCTTTTTGAAAATACAGTGACAAAAGAAGAAATTGCTCAAAACGAGCAATTTCTCCTTTTGCCACAATGTTTTCCACTTTTAGTCATATATCCATTCAACTATAGAGATTTTCTATTTTTTAACAAAATATGTCCAAAGTCGTCTGCTGCAGAATTGTCGTATGAGGGAAAGGGTTAAGCGGCAGTGTGGTTTGTGGAGTATTTTCTGTCTCTTCCATAAAGTTGTCAGCTCTATTTTAAAGTTTTGTTTCAGATTTAAGTGGTACGATTATGTCTCTTTGATATTTTCAAAGCATATGGTTCTTACAAAATGCTTCATGTAAACGGTTAATCAAGATTGACATCAGGTGCATGTTTAACCTTCATCTGTGTACAATGTAAAGGTACCTGTTTCGTGTCACAGAAAAGGCTAGATGGCTCGAACAATCTAGCAAGTTGTTATAAAAGCTAGCTCTTTAGAAAGGCAGTATAAGTATTCCCTTATACAAACTTATAGATACAAATAGCTATATATGGGACAGACGACACTACTACACTTGGCATACATGACTTTTTAAACCATTGTGGCAAAGGAAGAAATTGTTCATTATGAGCAATTTCGCATTTTGTTACAATGTTTTTAATTCAATTCAATTATTATCCTTCACTCATAAAAAATTTCCACAATTTTCCCCAGATGTTTTCAAAGTTATCTTATGCAAGTTTGTTGTATGTGGGAAAAGGTTGAATGTACTTATCTCATACACATAACAGTCTGTACAAAAAATGTTAAATCATATGACACAGGATGAAGAAGAAACAAAGCCCACATATACCGGTGATGATAACAAAACAGCAGAAGATGACATAGATCCTGTGATGAAACAATACATGGACATGGTTAAACAAAAACGATCAGAACCACAGAGACAAGAGGTAGGGTTTTGGACTTCACTGTTTAGAAGTTTTTGATTCATCGTGAATTTCTAAGTATAAGAGTAACCCTTTCCTGCATACAACAAATGTGTAGCCGAAGTATTTGAAAACATCTAGGTGAATATGGAAAAACTCTTTAAATAAAAGTTTAAATATTAAATAGAGTTAAAAACATTCATGCAAAAGGACAAATTCTTCATGATGAGCAGTTTCCCCCATTACCACATTTTTAGCTCACCTGTGCACGAAGTGCAAGGTAAGCTATTGTGATTGTCTTTCGTCCAGCATCAGTCTGTCCGTCTGTTCCTACAAACGACTTCTTCTTCTAAACAAATGGACAAATTTCAAAATAATTTCCCAGGAATGTTCAAAGAAATCAATTCCATGTAGAACTTTGGTTGCTGTGGCATCTGAAAGGTGGAAAATTGCCCAAACTATAAAAATCTTCTTGTCCATAAATACTGGTCCAATTTGAAAATTATTTTGAACAAATGTTCCTTGGCGATCCGTTGAAAACATGGCCTCAAGGGGGTGGAGCTTGTTTTCCTTATATGTGCATTGTTAAATCTTAAAAAAAATCTTCTTGTCTTATATGGCTTTAGTGAAAACTTAAAAAATCTTCACCTCCGAAAGTGTTTGGCAGATTTTCAAATATTTTTGTAGAAATATTCCTAGGGTGACCCTCTATCAGATTCATTCAAGCCATGTTGATTGGTCGAAAATATGGCCGCCAGGGGGTGGGGCTTATATGGCTAAAGTGAAAAAAAAATGAATCAGGTGAGCTATCCAGGGCCATCATGGCCCTCTTGTTTAAACTTGTCTGCTGCCGGTGTGTCTCTACTTTGGAAAGGTATAATGCAAACTAATAACTAAATTTCTTGAATGAAATATTAAAAGGAAATATTGTACATCAGACCTCATGTAACAGAACAGAAGACCTTCAATATTCAAATAAGAATCCTAATAGTTAATACAAACATCATGTGCATATTTTTTAATAAAGGCTAAGGAAAGATTCAATGTTTATTGAACTAAACTTTTTGTAAATCAGGATCTTCCAAAGTCATGTAGCAAGCTGTATCTTAATCTTTACCACTTGTAAACACCTTTAGAAACCTTTTAAAACATTGTGGCAATAGGAGAAATTATTCAGTGTTATTCATTTGCTATATTTATACCTCACTGTGTCCGTCTGTCGGTCGGTCGGTCGGTCGGAAGCCGTACTTTGTCCGGCCTATTTCTTACAAACCACTGGGTGGAATTCAATAAAATTTAACTTGAAGCTTCTATACCAAGAGGAGATGTGCATATGTAAAAGGTCTTACAATTGCATATTATTTTACAGAGTTATGGCCCTTTTACTTATTAATGTCGGTCGGTCGATATATAAAGCCATATTTTGAAGCCATATTTGGCTGGCCTATTTCTTAAAAAAAATTTACAAGCTTCTATACCAAGAGGAGATGTGCATATCCTAACAATTGCATGTTATTTTACAGAGTTATGGCCCTTTTACTTATTAAGTTATGGTGTAGATCAAGGTGCTGTTTAGGGGGTATTTATCATCTTCAGTGATAGTTCTAGTTTCATTTATAGTGATTTTCCATGTTATTGCCCAGATGCTTTTAAAGTCTGTTGCTACAGATTTGATGTATATGGGAAAGAGTTTATGTAATTAACAACAATACAGAAGAGCCGTTCCATGAGAAAACCAACATTATGGACTCTGCGTAATGTATCGACCCAGAGCAGCCTACACAATCTGCGGTCGATACATTCCGTCTCGGGGGGGATAAAGGTAAGGAGTATTGATTCCTACAACAGAAAATCCACTGGAGGCGAAAAGTGTCTGTCCGGTCTAGTATGCACGTTGTGCTTAGGCTGATACTTTATCCACAATATTGGTTTTCTAGTGAAACGGCTCAGAGGGTTATGTAGCCTCACTGACCTGGGCCTTAATAATAGGTAAAATAATTCACCATGCACCAAATATTTCTAATTGATTTCTTTTTTACTCAAGGCTTTATCCGGCAATAGTCTGGTCAAGAAATACATTGAAGTAATTACTTATATCCCCTTTAATGATGGCAATATGGATATATTGACAAGTAGTATTTCTCATTTCCTTTTAAAGGCTTAAATTTAAACATATATTTAATACAACTTATATATTTTCAGTCTGAGAAAACGGCTTCACAAGTAGACAACGATGTCTCCCTGACAGAAGAAATGAAGAGGTAAGCATCCATTTATTGAATTATCGCCTATCATCTTCCATTCATTGAAATACAGCCCAACTATAATTTGTTATAAAAGTTATTCAATTTAGAAGTTATTTCCTGCTTTGCTTACTCTCCTATACTGAATTCAGTTTCTGAAAAGTTATAAGTCAGTTATAATAGTGAGGAGTTTGTATATATTTATGACACCCACGCTTCACATACTTACTATATAAAGTGTATATGATCTTGTCCTTGGAAAAGGGTACAAGTTGTCATTTCTGAACAAATTACGTTCAGATGAGCCAGTACATCTTGCTCCATCTTATTAGAATCTACACAAGTTGATAGAATCTTCTAACAAGATTATATGAATAGTTTGTGACCAGTGTGAAATTGTACCTTTTCCCATAGACTGGCTCATACTGTATATTTTGTTTTATTACTAGATGCATTTATAAAATAATGGTTATACTTTTTATTTATTATTTTCAGTGACAATGGGGAGTCGGATGACGACTTTAACTGGTGATCGGCTGTTACTAAAACACTGTGTAAGACACCTTGTTGACATGTGCTATTTTATGAACATTACAACACAACGTATTTTACCTGAATTAAGACCGTATATGGTCTACGGTTTCATATGGCCCTGACTGTGTCTATAAAAAAACAAAAACAGAAGTATTAAAACCTCTCAAACAGTGCAGATACACAGATTGTTCTGATGAAATATATGATGGTACATTGTTTGGTAGTTTACAGAATCAATCGTTGGGCACTATTAAAGCCCCATTCCTTCTCTTACAACATCTGCATTTAAATAATGACTACTACAGATAAAGATTGCCTTGTTGCATTTACTTACAATCTGTATGTGTAGTAAGTTTTTGTTCAAAAGCTTAAATGCTGAAAATTCAAGGTGTACTTTTATCTTAAACACTTTACCACATACGACAAATATGCTATGGTCAAAACATCTAAGCTTAAATATGGAAACACGCAATAAATAAAATAATGATCCTTGTACAATATTGTGGCTAAAGGATAAATAGCTCATTATGCCAAAATGTTTTCAAAGAACATCTACTGCAAATGCTTAAAAATCCGTCTATATGTGGGGAATTGTAAGTATATAGATATAGATCTTTTAGAGTTTTCTTCACATTCAATCTGATGTCGAAAGATATTGATTACTTTCCGTTTTTATAAGCACATGTCGAAGGTTATTGACTTTTGAATATTACCAAAAAAATACTATTTTATAAAAGATTGTAAATTGTTCTTAGTTACATGTAATGCTATCGTATGAAGTTTCACTACAAGCATTCTGTGATTTTAATGTATTTTACTTCAAAATGATTGTATGTAGAATAAAATAAATATATAATATGTATGTAATTCTTCACTGTAATTCCATCATGACCTTCAATGACCCCCATCACAGCTGTAGTTTGTTTTCCATATCTAAGGCATGCCCAGTTTTTGTGTTACCCTGCATAGCATGGTAGGCACTTAGGGATTACTTTTTTTTTTGTCCGGGGTCTGTCCGTCAAACTTTTTTGTCACACTTTCAATGAGCAGGTGCAGGTGACACATGTGCTCCGCGAGAGCACTCCATTCTAGTATTTATTTTTAGCTCAGAGTGAGTTGTTGTGACCGGTCTTTTTCCGTCACCGGTCAACGCTTTGCTTCATATGACATCTCCTTAACTGCTTTTCCAATTTTTAATAAACTTTATAGGTATTTTTTTGGGTGGTGCCCTTTCAAAGTTGTTCAAATAATTGAATTTGATGCGGAACTCTGGTTGTCATGTCAAAAATACAGGCCAGATTAAAAAACAAATTGGCAAAATTGTCCTTTGGTTGAAAACTTAGAAAATATTTTTGTCCAAAAGTACTGGCCAGATTTGAAAATAATTTGGCAAAGATGTTCCTTGGGTGACCCTCTTTCAAGAGTGTTATTCTGATCCGTTGAAAAAAATGGCCGCAATGGGGTGCAAAGCTTGTTTTCTTTATATGTGTAAATGGTGAAAACTTAAAAAACTTCTTGTCCAAAAGTACTTTCTTGATTTGAAAATGATTTGGCACACATGTTTCTTGGGTGACCCTCTACCAAGCTTGTTCAAAGTATTCTGATCCGTTGAAAAACATGGCCTCCGGTGGACGGGGCTTGTTTATCCTTTAAGTTTAAATGGTGAAAACTTTAAAAATCTTCTTCTCCAAAATACTGACCCGATTTGAAAATAATTTGGCACATGTTCCTTAAGTGACCCTCTTTCGGTATTGATCAAGTTATTCTAATCCGTTGAAAAACATGGCCACCAGGGGGCGGAGCTTATTTTCCTTATATGTTTATAGATCTTCTTGTCAAAAAGTCCAGGACCGATTTAAAATAAGTTGACACATGATCCTTGTGTGACCCTCAAACAAGATTGTTAAAATCTTTCTGATCCGTTGAAAAACATGGCTGCCAGAGAGTGAGGCTTGATTTCCTTGTATGAATATGTAGTGAAAACTTAAAAAAAGAAATATTGTCAAGAGTTTGGGCCTGATTTTGAAATAATTTGGCACAAGTGTTCCTTGGGTGACCATTTACCAAGTTATATTAAATCAGGTGAACGATCCAGGGCCATGATGGCCCTCTTGTTAGGTGCCTCCTTGCTGTGACATCTTGCCATGTATGTCAAATGGGTTGCTTTTGTGAAAAGTATAAATTTACACTGTTCAGATGTCACTTTAGGCTTGTTTGAGCGTTTTGTGTTACTTGTGTAGACTGATCAGATGGAGTAGATTTCTAGGCTGGTCAAAGCCATCACTTTTCACAAATGCCAATTTTTACCTTTTCACAATGATAACCTTAACACTTTCCCATTTATATACGCTTTCTGACGCCTCTGCAGAAGGCGACCTTTGAAATCATTGTGGTAAAAGGAGAAATGATGAGCAAGTTCTGCTTTTCCCACAATAATATCAACTCTAATCAATATCATTTATAGAGATTTTCTATAGTTTGGACTTGATCATTTCAAAGTCGTCTACTTCAGATTTATTGTATGTGAGAAAAGGTTAATCATTTGCATTTATTGCTGCATCCATACAAGTTGTATTACCTCTTGTTTGGACAGGTGTTATTCAATCTTCGTCAAACTAAATGCTTATGTTGTGTGGATATATTTTCAAACAAAATCGATAACCAAAATTGCTCCAGCCACTCCGAGGTATTATAAATCATTAGAATTTTTATTTTTAACTCTTGGACGTAATTTACAACCGAATGCTAGAATTGTAGCCAACTGGTATCACTTCAAAAGCCCATTCTGTTATTCCTATAGGGGTAATCAACAAGATCTTTTTCTTTGCATGAGTTAGACCGTGATCGTTTTCTCTTCGGAGATGTTAGTAATAATAAAAAAGCTTGAATTATTTATTTTACTCGCCCTCTACGAACATAAACTCGGTTGTTTAAATAATTGATCTGGAATCAAATTCTTCCGCTTTCTGCAGTTCTTTATGGATCCTCAGTACATAAAATAGCAATTGACTTCCGTTTTATATGCATAAGTTGGGAAGGTCAATTGACCCGTTCCTTGATGCGGACGACCTTTGACGCATATTCAGCTGACGTCTTTTAAAACATTGCTTAAAACGTGTAATGTTTTCATTTGCCCAAATTGTTTCCATGTTGATATAAGACGTTTTTCCTCGGGATATCTGCAAAGCAGACGATTCTTAACGCTTTCCCCCATGTAACAAATCTGCAGCAGATGAATTAGTAAACATTTATTCAACAATACAGTATCTCTTTTAATGAAGGAGTAATAATTGAATAACGTTTAACACGTGTGGCTAAAAGACAAATTGCTTATTATGTGTGTGTTTTTTTGTGTTTTTTTTGCATCAATGTTTTCAAAAATCATCTGCTGCAGATGCGTCAGAAAGTGTCTGTATGTGGGAAATGATTAAACTGTCATATCATAACTTTGCTCATTTCAAGAAATCAGTTCCTAGATAGAATCTCCTTCAGACGAGTTAAATCGTCTTGTACATGTAAATTGATATACCATTTATTCAGAATTCAAACTCTGCTTACCATGCGAAATATGCATGGTGCAGTGATCGGAGAGTCCGCGCTGGGAGTGGGAGACCATATTTCGATCCCCGCTTGAGTAATACGAAAGTCTAGATGTGAACCATTGTTACGGTCCAACGATTTATTCTCGACATCGCTGTAATGAGCTTCGGGACCCTCCTCGGCTATTAGGTTTTCAGGGATAGCAATGCGCCATATTCATCGATGCAAGAACACATGTTTTTCACAGGTAACGCCGTGATATAACTGACATTAAGTTCGAAACAGAGTAGCCACCATTCAAATAATACACAGCAAAGTCGAATACTATATTATGACAAACAGCGCAATCAGAATCGTGTATTGGAGAGTATAATCAAGATGTATAATAATGGTATCACTCCCCCCACCCCAATCAATCAATCAGAAATCGTGTATTTGAGGGTAAAATCTAGATGTATAATAATGGTATCACTCCTCGCCCACTCAGTCAGAAATCGTGTATTAGAGAGTAAAATATATATGTATAATAATGGTATCAATCCCCCACACTCGGTCAGAAATCGTGTATTAGAGAGTAAAATCTAGATGTATAATAATGGTATCACTCGGTCAGTAATCGTGTATTAGAGAGTAAAATATATATGTATAATAATGGTATCACTCCTCCCCCACGCAGTCAGAAATCGTGTATTAGATAGTAAAATCTAGATGTATAATAATGGTATCACTCCTCCCCCACTCAGTCAGAAATCGTGTATTAGAGAGTAAAATCTAGATGTATAATAATGGTATCACTCCTCCCCCCACTCAGTCAGTAATCATGTATTAGAGAGTAAAATCTAGATGTATAATAATGGTATCACTCAGTCAGTAATCGTGTATTAGAGAGTAATATATATATGTATAATAATGGTATCAATCCCCCACACTCAGTCAGAAATCGTGTATTAGAGAGTAAAATCTATATGTATAATAATGGTAGTATCACTCCTCCTCCACGCAGTCAGAAATCGTGTATTAGAGAGTAAAATCTAGATGTATAATAATGGTATCACTCCTCCCCACTCAGTCAGAAATCGTGTATTAGAGAGTAAAATCTAGATGTATAATAATGGTATCACTCCTCCCCCCCCCCCACTCAGTCAGTAATCGTGTATTAGAGAGTAAAATCTAGATGTATAATAATGGTATCACTCCTCCCCAACTCGGTCAGAAATCGTGTATTAGAGAGTAAAATCTAGATGTATAATAATGGTATCACTCAGTCAGTAATCGTGTATTAGAGAGTAAAATATAGATGTATAATAATGGTATCAATCCCCTACACTCAGTCAGAAATCGTGTATTAGAGAGTAAAATCTATATGTATAATAATGGTATCACTCCTCCTCCACGCAGTCAGAAATCGTGTATTAGAGAGTAAAATCTAGATGTATAATAATGGTATCACTCCTCCCCACTCAGTCAGAAATCGTGTATTAGAGAGTAAAATCTAGATGTATAATAATGGTATCACTCCTCCCCCACTCAGTCAGTAATCGTGTATTAGAGAGTAAAATCTAGATGTATAATAATGGTATCACTCCTCCCCAACTCGGTCAGAAATCGTGTATTAGAGAGTAAAATCTAGATGTATAATAATGGTATCACTCTTCCTCACTCAGTCAGAAATCGTGTATTAGAGAGTAAAATCTATATGTATAATAATGGTATCACTCCTCCTCCACGCAGTCAGAAATCGTGTATTAGAGAGTAAAATCTAGATGTATAATAATGGTATCACTCCTCCCCACTCAGTCAGAAATCGTGTATTAGAGAGTAAAATCTAGATGTATAATAATGGTATCACTCCTCCCCCCACTCAGTCAGTAATCGTGTATTAGAGAGTAAATTCTAGATGTATAATAATGGTATCACTCCTCCCCAACTCGGTCAGAAATCGTGTATTAGAGAGTAAAATCTAGATGTATAATAATGGTATCACTCTTCCCCACTCAGTCAGAAATCGTGTATTAGAGAGTATAATCTAGATGTATAATAATGGCATCACTCTTCCCCACTCAGTCAGTAATCGTGTATTAGAGAGTAAAATCTAGATGTATAATAATGGTATCACTCAGTCAGTAATCGTGTAATAGAGAGTAAAATATATATGTATAATAATGGTATCAACCCCCCACACTCAGTCAGAAATCGTGTATTAGAGAGTAAAATCTAGATGTATAATAATGGTATCACTCAGTCAGTAATCGTGTATTAGAGAGTAAAATATACATGTATAATAATGGTATCACTCCTCCCCCACGCAGTCAGAAATCGTGTATTAGAGAGTAAAATCTAGATGTATAATAATGGTATCACTCCTCCTCCACGCAGTCAGCAATCGTGTATTAGAGAGTAAAATCTAGATGTATAATAATGATATAACTCCTTCCCCACTCAATCAGAAATCGTGTATTAGAGAGTAAAATCTAGATGTATAATAATGGTATCACTCCTCCCCCACTCAGTCAGAAATCGTGTATTAGAGAGTAAAGTCTAGATGTATAATAATGGTATAACTCCTTCCCCACTCAATCAGAAATCGTGTATTAGAGAGTCAAATCTAGATGTATAATAATGGTATCACTCCTCCCCCACGCAGTCAGCAATCGTGTATTAGAGAGTAAAATCTAGATGTATAATAATGATATAACTGCTTCCCCACTCAATCAGAAATCGTGTATTAGAGAGTAAAATCTAGATGTATAATAATGGTATCACTCCTCCCCCACTCAGTCAGAAATCGTGTATTAGAGAGTAAAATCCAGATGTATAATAATGGTATCACTCCTCCCCACTCAGTCAGAAATCGTGTATTAGAGAGTAAAATCTAGATGTATAATTATGGTATCACTCAGTCAGTAATCGTGTATTAGAGAGTAAAATCTAGATGTATAATAATGGTATCACTCCTCCCTCACTCAGTCAGAAATCGTGTATTAGAGAGTAAAATCTATATGTATAATAAGGGTATCACTCCTCCCCCACTCAGTCAGAAATCGTGTATTAGAGAGTAAAATATATATGTATAATAATGGTATCACTCCTCCCCCACGCAGTCAGAAATCGTGTATTAGAGAGTAAAATCTAGATGTATAATAATGGTATCACTCCTCCCCCACGCAGTCAGCAATCGTGTATTAGAGAGTAAAATCTAGATGTATAATAATGATATAACTCCTTCCCCACTCAATCAGAAATCATGTATTAGAGAGTAAAATCTAGATGTATAATAATGGTATCACTCCTCCCCCACTCAGTCAGAAATCGTGTATTAGAGAGTAAAGTCTAGATGTATAATAATGGTATAACTCCTTCCCCACTCAATCAGAAATCGTGTATTAGAGAGTCAAATCTAGATGTATAATAATGGTATCACTACTCCCCCACTCTGTCAGAAATCGTGTATTAGAGAGTCAAATCTAGATGTATAATAATGGTATCACTCAGTCAGTAATCGTGTATTAGATAGTAAAATATAGATGTATAATAATGGTATCACTCCTCCCCCACTCAGTCAGAAATCGTGTATTAGAGAGTAAAATATAGATGTATAATAATGGTATCACTCCTCCCCCACTCAGTCAGAAATCGTGTATTAGAGAGTAAAATCTAGATGTATAATAATGGTATCACTCCTCCCCACTCAGTCAGAAATCGTGTATTAGAGAGTAAAATCTAGATGTATAATAATGGTATCACTCAGTCAGTAATCGTGTATTAGATTGTAAAATATAGATGTATAATAATGGTATCATTCCTCCCCCACTCAGTCAGAAATCGTGTATTAGAGAGTAAAATCTAGATGTATAATAATGGTATCACTCCTCCCCACTCAGTCAGAAATCGTGTATTAGAGAGTAAAATCTAGATGTATAATTATGGTATCACTCAGTCAGTAATCGTGTATTAGAGAGTAAAATATATATGTATAATAATGGTATCACTCCTCCCCCACTCAGTCAGAAATCGTGTATTAGAGAGTCAAATCTAGATGTATAATAAGGGTATCACTCCTCCCCCACTCAGTCAGAAATCGTGTATTAGAGAGTAAAATCTAGATGTATAATAATGGTATAACTCCTTCCCCACTCAATCAGAAATCGTGTATTAGAGAGTAAAATCTAGATGTATAATAATGGTATCACTCCTCCCCTACTCAGTCAGAAATCGTGTATTAGAGAGTATAATCTAGATGTATAATAATGATATCAATCCCCCACACACTCAGTCAGAAATCGTGTATTAGAGAGTATAAAATCTAGATGTATAATACTGGTATCACTCCTCTCCCACTCTGATGCATCTGCAACAAACGGTAATTTTAAACATTGTGATAAAAAGAGATATCATAATTAGCAATTTCTTTTTTTAGCCAAAATGTTTCAACTCGATTCAATGAAAATACTTGAATAAATAGAGATTTTCCATAGTTTTACGATTTTTTTTCACAAAATCGTCTGTTGCAGATATGTTGTATGTTGGAATGGATTAATAAGTGATGGATAGATATGATTGCTATTTAGTGGCCATATTCTCCAGACATGTTTTTTTTTTTATTAATCGTCGTCTCATATTTTGGGAGTATTCCCAATAACAACTTCTTCTTTTCCTGATTATATGCTGATCAAAGTACCGAAGTTGGAATTGCGATTCTTAAAGCAGAGATAGGAAAAGTTTTAATATTTATTTATTTGGGTTTAACGCCGTATTCAACATTGTTTTTATTCATATCAGGGGGTCAGTTCACCTACCCACGTGTTTCATTGCTTTTTCAAAGCAATTGGCTGGTGTTCCACATAGACTGTTAGCCCATTGGTGAAAGACGAACATCGCAGTCGCATCGACTTTTGTCAAAAGACAGAAAGAATGCTGGTCGTGTTGGGGTTCGAACTCATAACCCCTATATTAGCTACCGACCGGGCTACCGGTGCTTGGCGAAGATGAGAACAGGTAGAACATAAAATTTAATACATGTTCACAATAAGAGTATATATAAAACAACCAGATAGACCAATGACATTGCAATAGTCCCATAATGCCATGATAAAGTAGTGTTTCCTGCCACTGATATTTGTATCGTATCACAAGATGCAATGGACTTGCGATAACCAAGTCTAAATCTCTAAGTTATTTTAGGGTTCCTTTTGACTTCGAGTTATCGGGAGTCCATTGTAAGTGATAAAGTTGAAACTATGTCCATGGTATTATATATTGTCGAAGGTAATTTACCGCTGATTCAATCAACAACATTAGGTCCATTGCACTCTGTAAGTAGGCAGACTCGATACCTTCGTGAATACTCGCATTATCAAGTATCTGAATGAAAACCAACCAATGAACATTCATATTATGAAGTATCTGTATGAAAAGCAACTAATGAACATTCACATTATCAAGTATCTGAATGAAAATCAACCAATGAACATTCATATTATGAAGTATCTGTATGAAAAGCAACTAATGAACATTCACATTATCATGTATCTGAATGAAAACCAACCAATGAACATTCATATTATGAAGTATCTGTATGAAAAGCAACTAATTAACATTCACATTATCATGTATCTGTATGAAACCCAACTATTGAACATTCGCATTATCAAGTATATGAATGAAAACCAACCAATGAACATTCATATTATCAAGTATCTGTATGAAAACAAACCAATGAACATTCTGAGTGAAAACCAATCAATGAATATTCATATTATCAAGTATCTGTATGAAAAGCAACCAATGAACATTCACATTATTATGTATCTGTATGAAACCCAAGTATTGAGCATTCGCATTATCAAGTATCTGTATGAAAAGCAACTAATCAACATTCGCAGTATCAAATTTCTCTATGAAAACAAACCAATGAACATTCGCATTATCAAGAATCTCTATGAAAACCAACCAATGAACATTCGTATTATTAAGTATCTTTTTGACAACCTATAAATGAACATTCGTATTATCAAGTATCTGTATGTAAACCAACCAATGAACATTTGCATCATTAAGTATCTGTATGGCAACCAATCGTTTCACATTCACGTTACCAAGGATCTGTATGAAAACCAACTATTTCGCATTATCAAGTATCTGTGTTTAAACAGGTATGTAAACCAACCAATGAAACTTCGCATTATCAAGTATCTGTATGTAAACCAACCAATGAAACTTCGCATTATCAAGTATCTGTATGTAAACCAACCAATGAAACTTCGCATTATCACGTATCTGTATGTAAACCAACAAATGAAACTTCGCATTATCATGTATCTGTATGAAAAGCAACTAATCAACATTCACAGTATCAAATTTCTCTATGAAAACAAACCAATGAACATTCGCATTATCAAGAATCTCTATGAAAACCAACCAATGAACATTCGCATTATTAAGTATCTTTTTGACAACCTATAAATGAACATTCGTATTATCAAGTATCTGTATGTTAACCAACCAATGAACATTTGCATCATTAAGTATCTGTATGGCAACCGATCATTGCACATTCACGTTACCAAGGATCTGTATCAAATTTCAAATTATTAAGTATATGTATAAAAACCAACCAATGAACATTCTCTTTATTAAGTTACTGTTTGACAACCAATCAATGAACATTCGCATTATCAAGCATCTGTATATACCCACCAATTAACATTCGTTTTATTAAGTATCTGTTTGACAACCAATCAATGCACATTCGCGGTATCAAGTATCTGTATGAAAACCAACCAATGAACATTCGCATTATTAAGTATCTTTTTTACAACCAACCAATGAAATTTCGCATTATCAAGTATCTGTATGTAAACCAACTAATACAATTTCGTATTATCAAATATCTCTGTTTAAATTCCAAAGAAACTTCGCACTATCAAGTATCTGTATGAAAACTAACCAATGAAATTTCGCATTATCAAGTATATGTATGTAAACCAACCAATGAAATTTCGCATTATCGAGTATCTGTATGAAAACCAACTAATGGAACTTCGCATTATCAAGTATCTGTGTTTAAACCCCAATGAAATTTCGCGTTATCAAGTATCTATATGTAAACCAACCAAAGAAATTTCGTATTATCCAGTATCTGTATGTAAACCAACCAATGACATTTCGTATTATCATGTATCTGTGTGTAAACCAACAAATGTAATTTCGCATAATCAAGTATCTGTATGTTAACAAACCAATGAAATTTCGCATTATAAAGTATCTGTATGTAAACCAACTAATGACATTTCGCATTATCAAGTATCTGTATGTAAACCTATCAATACAATTTCGCATTATCATGTATATGTATGTAAACCAACCAACAGAATTTCGCAAGATATGCATCTGTATGTAAACCAACCATTGAAACTTTTCATTATCAAGTATCTGTATGTAAACCAATCAATGAAACTTCGCATTATCAAGTATCTGTATGAAAACCAACCAATGAAACTTCGCATTATAAAGTATATGTATGTAAACCAACCAATGAAATGTCGCATTATACAGTATATGTATGTAAACCAACCAATGAAACCTCACATTAAAAAGTATCTGTATGTAAACCAACCAATGAAACTTCGCATTATAAAGTATCTGTATGTAAACCAATCAATGAAACGTCGCATTATAAAGTATTTGTATGTAAACCAACTAATGAAACTTCGCATTATAAAGTATTTGTATGTAAACCAACCAATGAAACTTCGCATTATAAAGTATCTGTATGTAAACCAATCAATGAAACGTCGCATTATAAAGTATCTGTATGTAAACCAACCAATGAAACTTCGCATTATCAAGTATCTGTATGTAAAAACCAACCAATGAAACTTCGCATTATAAAGTATCTGTATGTAAACCAACCAATGAAAGTTAGCATTATCAAGACTCTGTATGTAAACCAACCAATGAAACTTCGCATTATAAAGTATCTGTATGTAAACCAACCAATGAAACTTCGCATTATAAAGTATCTGTATGTAAACCAACCAATGGAACTTTTCATTATCAAGTATCTGTATGTAAACCAACAAATGAAACTTCGCATTATAAAGTATATATATATATGTATGTAAACCAACGAATGAAACTTCGCATTATAAAGTATCTGGTATGTAAACCAACCAATAAAACTTCGCATTATAAAGTATCTGTATGTAAACCAACCAATGAAACTTCGCATTATCAAGTATCTGTATGTAAACCAACCAATGGAACTTTTCATTATCAAGTATCTGTATGTAAACCAACAAATGAAACTTCGCATTATAAAGTATATATATATATGTATGTAAACCAACGAATGAAACTTCGCATTATAAAGTATCTGGTATGTAAACCAACCAATAAAACTTCGCATTATAAAGTATCTGTATGTAAACCAACCAATGAAACTTCGCATTATCAAGTATCTGTATGTAAACCAACCAATGAAACTTCGCATTATAAAGTATCTGTGTGTAAACCAACCAATGAAACTTCGCATTATCAAGTATCTGTATGTAAACCAACCAATGAAACTTCGCATTATAATGTATCTGTATGTAAACCAACCAATGAAACTTCGCATTATAAAGTATCTGTATGTAAACCAACCAATGAAACTTCGCAGTATCAAGTATCTGTATGTAAACCAACCAATGAAACTTCGCATTATAAAGTATTTGTATGTAAACCAACCAATGAAAGTTAGCATTATCAAGACTCTGTATGTAAACCAAGCAATGAAACTTCGCATTATAAAGTATCTGTATGTAAACCAATCAATGAAACTTCGCATTATAAAGTATCTGTATGTAAACCAACCAATGAAACTTCGCATTATCAAGTATCTGTATGTAAACCAACCAATGAAACTTCGCATTATAAAGTATATGTATGTAAACCAACGAATGAAACTTCGCATTATAAAGTATCTAGTATGTAAACCAACCAATGAAACTTCGCATTATAAAGTATCTGTATGTAAACCAACCAA
>JASEVX010000006.1:83608224-83620529 GCA_031761405.1 Serripes groenlandicus
TGGGGGGGGGGGGGGGGGGGGGGGGGGGGGGGGGGGGGGGGGGGGGGGGGGGTGGGGGGGGGGGGGGAGGGGGGGGGGGGGGGGGGGGGGGGGGGGGGGGGGGGGGGGGGGTGGTGTGGGGGGGGGGGGGGGTGGGGGGGGTGAGGGGGGAGGGGGGGGGAGGGGGGGGGGGGGGTGGGGAGGGGGGGTGGGTGGTGGGGGGGGGGGGGGGGGGGTTATATATATATATTTTTCCATTTTTGTGTGCCAATATGTTTTCAAACTCGTCTGCTGGCAAAACATATCGCGATATCTTGTTTGCAAGCAGGCTTTTCCAGTATCTTGTGCTTGATTGCTGACTTGTTCAAATTTAATATGATGATGTGTTTCCTTTTAATTCTAATTTTACAAACATTTTAAACGTCTGAACCATCTTAATGATAATTAGATGGAACGTCGTCGAAAAGAAACACATTTCATACATTTGGAGAAAACACTTTTGCAAATGGAGGAATGTTTTAATCCAAGCAATATCTCCTCTCTCCCCAACTTCCAAATGTTTCCCGAACTTAAACAGTGTCTGCTGCAGACACGCTTGATGTCAAATCAGCCTTATGTAATACGTAAGACGGGAAGTAAGTACATATTTAACTAGAACAAATGAATACCCGTATAAAAAGAAGACTTGCTTCTACGCAAAAAGAACACCTGTGTATGTCATTTCACATTTGTCATTCTCATGTTTCGACAACGACTATATATTTCGTTTCAGTGAACCTACTACCTTAAATAAAAAGAACTGCAGCTGTAGCGGAAAAAAACTCGGTGCTCAACAAAGGCGCACGGTATGATCAAACCGTTCATATTTGAAAGTCATTCTCATGTTTCGGATACGACTTTTAGGTTTTCTATGAAACCGGTAATACAAATAATGATAAAGGTTTAACACGCACAATTATGTTAAGGTGCATCTAATGCGCACCACCGTAAACATACTGCGACGGGGTCTCCTGACGAAACCACATCAACCCTCAACAAAGGTTCAGATCAGCCTGTGTAGGCGCACAGTTCGATCAGACAGTTTACGTTCAGAATAGACAATCGACGGACTTTACGCTAACTTTATAAGACGTTTCCAAGATTGTTCCTGATTATCGAACTTACGAAAGTCACAGAAATAATTATAATTTATAACAGATTTGCTCGTGCCTAGGCACACTTTATTATGAACCGCGTAAGGCGAATTCGGGCCTTATTGACATTCCGACGTGGAATCCTTTTTAGATCACATTGGCATACAGCTAGTGGGTCTAGGCTTCTAGTTACCTTAATTAAATCTTTGGCATAACTTGAAGCCTCTGCAGCAAACGACTTTTGAAAAAAATTGACAAAAGGAGACTTTACTATTTGAACAATGATAATCAACTGTATTCTAAAAAAATAAACGTTTATAGAAAAGACTTTCCAATGTGTTCACCACATGTTTTCAAAGTCTTCAGCTACATATTTGTTGTATGTTGGATAGGTTGTATGCCTATATAACATTTTGGCCAAAAGTGAAGTCACTGGTAAGACTGTGCACTAAGAACCAAACTCGCTAGACACGGCTCATGTATTGTTAATTTCCGTCGGCGTATAGATGAAAATCCATAGAGATTAGGTTACACGAGGTGTTTTAGTCCTTGGCAGGCAGGTGCTGTTAGTTCCTTTCCAGTATGTCCTAGTCCACAACTGACGTGTCTACAGCAGACAGTTTGAAAAATGTCTGTAAATTAAATATAGTTACCTAATCAAGTTGAAATATTGTGGAAAAAGGAGAACTTGCTTGTTTTAGCAATTTCATCGTTTGTCACATCGTTTTCAATTGTCGTCCTGCTGCAAAGGCATCAGAAAGCGTTTGTATGTGGAAAAGGGTTAAAGCCGTTATAATATTCCAGTAATGGTCATTTTCTTAGAATGCTGGTATGTGTCACTCTCGGCTCCGTTTCCTGGACATGATTATGTTTAATTTCTTTTTGTTCCAAAAGTCGTCTGCTGCAGATACCTGAACAACGTCTGCATTTAAGAATGCCAGAGCCATATAAGATGGAATAAATTACATAGAGACTGGGTTATATGATGTATCCTTGACAGACACATCTGCAGCAGACGACTATGCAAAGATCTAGCAAAGTTACTGACACTCTGTACATATAATAGTATAATTGTTGAATAGAGTTAAAAGAATGTGGCAATTGGAGATATTGCTCATCTCGAGCAATTTCTACTATTGCACAATGTTTTCAAAATTCTTCTGCTGTAGAGGCGTCAGGGTGTGGGAAAGGGTTAACCATGCCTTTATAATTGACAATTGACGTGTCTGCAGCAGGCGTTATTATCCAGATAATAACATTCAGTCTTGCCTTATTGTTTATAAGGAAATCCGCCGTGGCCGACTGGTTAAGCGTCGGAAAGCGTTGTAGTGCCTTTGTGCGAGGCACATTTCCTAGCCTAGTGACTAGTTTGATTGCCCAGGGATCATGAATTGAGAATTGTCGTCTTCAATGCATCCAGATAATTACATTCAGTTTTGCCTAAGGTGTTTGATTAATTTACTAAACATTAAAATACATTTTTTTGGTATTTCTAAAGTTGATCTGTGAACTAATATATATATTTTTCTTGGTTATTTATTTCACACAAGGTATATACATAAAGTGGCATGTTAAATCTTTTAAATATATGTCTTCCATTTCGAAAAAATGTTATGTACATGTATCATGCATTTCAATATGTTTTCTATGTTACAATGAGGAATCCGCTGTGGTCGAGTGGTTAGCGTCGGGGATTTCGAAACCGGGTGTCCCGGGTTCGATCCCCAGTCGTAAAGTTCTGTGCATGTTAAATCTTTTAATATATGTCTTCCATTTCGAAAAAATGTTGAATGTCGATGCGCCATAAAACAATATACATTCATTCTATGTTACAAAGAAGAAATAGAAGGAGGAGATCATGATAATAATGAGGGGTGGAGAAGGAGAAAGATGACGTGTGCGAAAAAGCATGTGAGTTAATAAGGGTTGGACTGTTGATTCAATTGGTTTAAACAATTGTGTTGTTTGTTATAACAGGTTTGTAAATTGTACCCACTTCCTGTTGTGAGTTCTGTGCATGTTAAATCTTTAAAATATATGTCTTCCATTTCGAAAAAATGTTATGTACATGTATCATGCATTTCAATATTCTTGCAATGTTTTCTATGTTACAAAGAGGAATCCGCTGTGGTCGAGTGGTTAGCGTCGGGATTTTGAAACCGGGTGTCCCGGGTTCGATCCCCAGTCGCGGCACTACGGCTCATGGTGGAGTGCCCTTGGGCAAGGCACATTTTCTAGCCTAGTACTGGTTTGTTTACCCAGGGGATCATGAATAATTAAATTTAATTGACCTTAGCTGTCGATGCGCCCATAAAACATATACATTCATTCTATGTTACAAAGAAAGAAAATTAGAAGGTCTTTTTATAGAGCGATTTCTTGTTCTACCTTGATCTTGCTGTTCAAATGATTAATAAAGTTGAAAGCAGGTATGTTGTTTGTTTGTTTTAAATATATAATGTTTCATTATAATTCCACAGTAATGTTATCGACACCACCTTAAAAGTTCTCAAGACAAACTCTATTAAATTGATAGTTATATTTATGTTCTCTTGGTGTTAAGAAATGCTATTAATTCATTCCCAAATAATCTGTACTATCTGCATTCCAAAACAAATGTTCGATAGTTTCAACGTAACTTGAGTGTTAAAAATATTTCCCTTAAATTTGGCCTAGTGACTAGTTAGACATGACAAGACCCATAATTCCGAACTTGGCCTAGATATCACAAGGACAAACTTTCTGATAAAGTTTCAACATGCTCAAGTTTAAAATGCGCTTCAAGAGTGTTAACAAGATTTTCCCTAAATTTGGCCTAGTGACCTAGTTTTTGACCTGAATGACTCATATTCGAACTTGGCCTAGATATCACTAAGACAAACATTATGACATATAGTTTTTGACCCAACATGACCCAGTTTCGAACTTGGCTGGCTGATTTGATGGAGAATATGTTCTGATAAACGTTCATGAGATTGGATGCAAAAATGTTGCCACTGGAGTGTTAACAAGCAAATGTTGACGACGAACGACGGACAAAAGGCAAAAAAACCATTTGATCTTAAAGTAAATCATATATCTAAATGTTTCAAAAATCGTAATAAGTGTTTATTCGGAAAATCGAAAATATGATCTAGAAAACTTTATTCCTTTTTCATACCAATCCTTGTAAAAAATTATTTCGCCGTTGCATTTTTATTCAGTGTTGTTCCAGATGATTTCCTTTTTATATTATGTAGACCAATTTGAAATGTTGCCATGAAATAAGGATATCTATCAGAAATACGTTTCTCTTTATAAATTGTGTGTATATCTGCTTCAGTTAGTTTACATTCAAAGATTAAATGATCGCCATATTTGTGTAGGATTCTTTTGTAAAACATTTTCCATAAACCTTTATTTTTGACATCTAAGTAACGCTTTAACCAGGCAGCTTTTAAAATAATTTATTAGAAAATATATATTCGGAATAGTATGCCACCATTTTCGATTGACAGTATTACATTTTTTCTTTTAATTTTGTCTGGTTTCCTGTCCCACCAAATATTCGAAAATGGTTTTATTTTATCGTCTAGAATGTAATTTGGTTGATTTTCTAAAACCGACTGAGGGTAGATAAGTTTTGGTAATCAATACCAAGTAGTGTTAATTTTCTGTGATGCCACTGTTTTAAAACATATTTAAAATCTTGAAGTTTTGGTAGTATGTTTTTCTCTAAATTTATTGTGATGTCATTAGAAAATGTGATGCCTAATGTTTGTGCTGATTTTGATGTCCAAATAAATCTTTTACATTTGTTGTATTCTAAATCGCTCTGTTTTAGGACTTCCTACTCTCAATAAAGTTGATTTTGCGGTATAAGTTTAAGTCCTTATATATCGCCAAATTGTGTTAGTGTTTTCATTAGTGACATGAATGAGTTTTCAGACCCATCGGTAAGATATGTTACTCATCTGCAAACATGCTCTGTTTTTTCTCTTTGTTTTCAATTATTCCTTGTACAGGGTGTTTTCATAATATCTGTTACTATTTTGGTGCTTTAATTTCTCTAACAATGTAAAACACGCTTAAATAAACGCAACAATGTGATAGTAGACAGAGTAAAGTTTTATTTG
The DNA here is from genome assembly GCA_031761405.1 of Serripes groenlandicus. Lineage (NCBI taxonomy): Eukaryota > Metazoa > Mollusca > Bivalvia > Cardiida > Cardiidae > Serripes > Serripes groenlandicus. The sequence continues at coordinate 83,613,452 of JASEVX010000006.1, forward strand.
ATATATGACATCAGAAGATTATCTTAAAACACATGCCTTTATACCGGTTTTCTCAATATGTCAGTTTAACAACAAGTGTTACAGATGACGTCGTGTTTTTTCAATTACGACGTCTAGACGTTTCTGAAGTTACAAATCACTGATTTGCAGGTGTCCGTTGACATATTTTTTTTTTTTTTTTTTTATTGCAGCTTATAGATTTCTCAAGCTTGTGATTATAATGAACGCAATAGTCTGTGGTCTAAACTTATAAAAACTCGGTCTTCGCGGTAAAATGACGACAATTTTGAAAAGTATATACGGTACAATGAACTCGTCAGTTCTGTCAGGGACATAGATAAGATTATCTGCGTCCCTGGTTCTGTGTTACATTTTGATTTTTTTTTTTTAGTATTAGAGAATGACACAGTATTTTTACAATTTGTTTATCAAGTCATATTTCCCATTAGCATGGCTATACTAGTTTCACTTCGATTCGGACGTTGTCATTTTAAGAACGGATGTCGTTATCTCCAAACGCTGCATCGATTCCCGCGAAAGCAAAATCTAAATAATTTTTTGTTTACCTCTCACAATCGAAATTACTGGTTTGTAGATATAACCTAAGTAATATAGGTATGTATTGCACAAAATGTTTAGGTTATTACCACTGAACAAGATTTATAATATTGATTGACTTATCAAAGTTGGTTATGGCCAATTTAGCAGATAGTTTGACCTAGTTCACATACGACACATTCGGGTCAGCCAATCTCAAAATTATCAATTTATTAGTAAAACTATTTGATATTTTTTTTTAAGAATAATGAATGCTTATGGTGATAAATCAATGTTAAAGATTTGATATTTAAATTGACATTTTGGTCAAATATGATTATTAGTTGGTTGAAATGCAACATATTTCGTGCATGAGAGTGGGAACAATAAAGTTGGCCCCACCAATGTTCTTTTTGTATGCATAAGTATTGTAAGTGATATATTTTAGTATTATTTTGATAAAAATGTGAAATAAATATATCTTTTTTATTAAAAACAGCTGTTTTGTTGAAAATAACATTGTTTGGGATTACCTCTGATAACAGAAATAAACATTTGTCACGTGACACGAAAATGGCAAGTTCGACCTGAAATTGTCAAATTCTACAGCTTGCAATTACAGATAAAAAAGAAACATTTTAACAATTGTATATAATTGTTGAATAATATCATGTCGGGGAGGAAGAGATTTGTTGAACATTTTATGTAGTTCTGTTCCTGTCACGTTCCTTCAAGAGACAAAATTCGTTAATTTGTTAACTGACCCGGAACTGTCGAGTTCACTGTAGTGTTAAATCACGTGATAAGTTTAATAATACATTAAGTAACGAGTTTTCATGCTTTTTAGGCGTACGCCAAGGCGAATCTCTGTTTCTGTTATGTTTTCAATGTTCATTAATGACATCGAAGAACACCTATAATCAGATGGTTTTAACGGTATAGATATGTATATGACAAAAATGTACATTTTACGTAACGCTGATGACATTGTTGTCTTTCCCTAACTCGGCGGAGGGCTTGCAAATGGTTTAGAAAAGCTAAATACTTATTGTGGTAGGTGGAAACTTAAAATAAATGTACAGAAAACTTAAATAATTATTTTCAGAAAAGGTGGTACCCTTGCCCAAGGAATCAAAGGTTTACACATTTAATGGGGAAAATCTTGAAATAATCAAGTCTCTTTCTTATCTAGGTGTTGTCTTTTCCTCAGGTGGTTCGTTTAATGCAACACAGGCAAGTCTCGCCGATAAAGCTCAAAAAGCTATTTTAAAACTCAATTAATACATATACAATTTTTCTAATGCGTTTGAAGCAAATACTTGATCTTTTTGACAAGTTGATTTTACCATTTTGAACTACTCTAGTGAAGTATGGTGTTTACATAAGGCACATAGTGTCGAACGTATGCACTCACAATATTGCAAACGTAGTTTACACGTTTTAAAACGTTGTACACACAATGATTTTGTGTACGTCGTTCTCGGAGGATTTCACTTAGCTACCAAAGATATATTCGACTTGTAAAATATTGGTAAAATAAGAAAATAGTGAAGATTATAAAGTATGTAAAATCATGTGGCGGGAAATTCTAAAGTCTGATGATAATTGAATCCAAATATAGTTTCGTAGGTTTCTTTACATAATCAATTATTGTCATCATTAGAGTTTTATGAAGTTTGGTTAGCTCGGGTGTTGGTTACGTACTGCTTTTATGAGTCATTTAGACAACGTTTGCGGATAATAATGTACACAGCTGGACTGCAAGAATTGATAATTCACACGCAGTACCTTTTTCAAATCCATTGTACCCTTCAACTTTCAGTTTTATCTAAACTAGTAATTTCAGTATAATTTAAATTATGCAGTGTCCAGGTTACTCCTCTCCATCACATACTCTTTCCATTAAAACTGGTAGGTGGGATCGCCCAAACTGAAGATAGAAAATGTATTACATGCATTAAGATCGAAGACGAATACCATTTTAAATTGAATGCATTTATATTCTGACCTCCGTTAAAAGATATATGTCTAAATTTATTTGTCCAATCAATGTAGAAACTAAAAAAACTTTTCGAATGAACTAATGTGTCTAAACTCAGAAATTTTATACATATGTAATGAAAGTTTTCAATTAAGATATGGTTTGTAAGGGTAATATAACATGTACAAATAAGTTGGTTAATATAAATGTGTGTTGTCTTTACATAATATGTACTGATAAATTTTGATGTGAACTGTGTCTACTTGTATTTTAATTGTATTGCATGGTAAGCGTGTATATATGGTAATGGAGGATATGATATTTCCGTTTGAACGACACCTTTTCCGTCTATGGACAGCTGACATTTTACCTCTATCGAATGTACTATGTACATGTTTCTTGTAATGTGTAACTGTGCTCCACTTGCTATGTCATTTTGTAATGTGTATTTGTGCATTTTGTTTTCTCACGGGTCATGTGGCCTATTGAATTTATATTTGAAATAACTTCTTCAATATGTAAATACGATCCTGCAATAAAATATTGTTTAAAACATATACTTATTTGTCCTCCGTCAATATGTTAAGCTTACACTTTTGTCTATGAAGCATTTGTCCTAACTCAGATGGAAAAACTCTGAGTGTGATTTAATGTCTTCCCAAGATGCCATCATAGACAAAATATATACTCTCCTCACTCAGATGATAACTATGAAAAGTTGTTTGATTTGTCTTCCTAAAGATGCTATACATATACACAATTGACACTGTCCTCGCTCACATGGAAAAGTGTGTGTTTTATACGTCTTCCTAAAGATGCTATAACTAGACAAAAATATACACTGTCCTCGCTCAGATGGAAAACTAGGAGAGGTGTGTTTGATTGTCTTCATAAAGATGCTATACATAGATAAATAGGCATGTCCTCGCTCATATGGTAAAGTAGCTCATAATAAGGCCCTACCGAGGAGCAATCGTGACATTTCTGAAAGCCTTAACGCTTTCCTTCCTGTTGTTCTCTAAGTGCAGAACTCTGTCAAACTTCCTCCAATATACAGCAACACACGTATGTGTGTGGGTGTGGGTGGGGGTGTGTGTCTCTCTTCTACACTATCACATGCCTTCTTTCTCTCCTTATCTCTCTAACTCTCTCTCTCCCTCTCTCTATATATATATAATATATGTGTGTGTGTGTGTGTGTTATGTCTGTCCTGTCTCTCTCTCAATCATTCCCCTTTTCCTCTCTCTCTCTCTCTCTCCTCATCTCTCATCTCTCTCTCTCCTCTTCATCCTCTATCTCTCCTCTCTCACTATCTCTCTCTCTCTCTCGTCTCTCTCTCCTGTCTTTCTCGATCTCTCTAAATAGATCACTGTCTCATTCCGATTTCTTTCTCATCCTTTCTTTCTGTCTGTCTATCTGTCCTGTATGTCTGTCTGTCTGTCTGTCTGTCTGTCTGTCCTGTCTGACTCTCTCTCTCTCTATCTGTCTCTCTCTCTCTCGGTCTCTCTCTGTCTGCCTCTCTCTCTCTCTCTGTCTCTCTCTCTCTCTCTCTCCTTCTCCTGTCTCTCTCTCTCTCTCTCTCTCTCATCTCTCTCTCTCATCTCTCTCCTCTCTCTCTCTCTCCTCTCTCATCTCTCTCTCCTCTCTCTCTCTCATCTCTGTCCTTGCCCTATTTCTTTTCGTCTATCTCATTATCTTCGTCTCTGTTTCCTATTTGTCTCATTATTTCACTATATTACTCTCTGTCTGACTGCATCTCTCCCTTTCGATCTCTCTATTCGTCTATATGCATGTGTGTGTGTGTTGTGTGTGTGTGTGTGTGTGTCTCTCTCCCACTCCCCCCCCCCCCCCCACCCTCTCTCTCTCTCTCTCTCTCTCTCTCTCTCTCTCTCTCTCTCTCTCTCTCTCTCTCATGTCTTCTCGATCTCTCTAAATAGTTCACTGTCTCAGGTCGATTTCTTTCTCATCTTTCTTTCTGTCCTGTCTGTCTATCTGTCTCTCTCTCTCTCTCCTCTCTCTCTCTCTCTCTCATGTCTTTCTCGAACTCTCTAAATAGTTCACTGTCTCAGTCGATTTTTCTTCTCATCCTTCTTCTTCTGAGTCTGTCTATCTGTCTGTCTCTCTCTCTCTCATCTTCTCCTCTCTCTCTCTCATCTCTCTCTCCTCTCGCATCTCATCTCTCTTCCTCTCTCTCTCTCTCTCCTCTCCTCCTCTCTCTCTCTCTCTCTCTCTCTCTCTGTCTTGCCCTATTTCTTTTCGTCTATCTCTTTATCTTCGTCCTCTGTTTCTTCTCTATTGCTCATTATATCACTATATTACTCTCTGTCTGACTGCATCTCTCCTCCTTTCCTATCTCTCTATTCGTCTATATGCTATGTGTGTGTGTGTGTGTGTGTGTGTGTGTGTGTGTGTGTGTGTGTGTCTCTCTCTCTCTCCCACTCCCCCCCCTCTCTCTCTCTCTCTCTCACTCATTCCATCTTCTCTCTCTCGTCTCTCTCTCTCTCTCTCCCCCCCGTCCTCACTCTCTCTCTCTCTCAAGATAGCTAAACATGTTCTCATCTATCTCTACCTTTTTTTGTCTCTATCACTCTCCCTCTCTTTCCTTCCTCTCTCTCTCCCTTCTGTCATTAACTCTCTATCAATCTCTTCTTTCCCCGTCGCGCGCCTCTCTCTCTCTCTCTCTCTCTATCCTCTCTCTCTCTCTTCTTGATATTCAATTATGTTTCACACCCAATTTCATCAACACCCTACTGAAATAAGTAGGATTCACATTTGCTTATGGATTTCTTGTACATTATACCTGAAATACACATATTTTTACATACCCCGATATTTGTATTACAAAACGGGTTGAGCCCCAAAACGTGCTATTTCAAACGGGTTCTTGATATTCGTGTTGTATTATGCAATTTTTACCTTACTACGTTTTAAAGTAAGATTCTTAACATTTGTCATAGGTTTCTTCTTTAATTTTAAGTAGAACATTTCAGTTAATTTACTTTTGGAAAACTTTATTTAAATCAGAGCACTGAAAGTGCTGTCGGCCTGGGGCATGCAGGAAGGTTGGAGAAGAAGGGGAAAATGTGAAAGGAAATAACAATTGCAAGCTTAGTTTATGTATTTATTGTTAAGAAGTTGAAAGATCATATCAAGAATAGTAAATATATGAAAACTGCTAATTAAAAACAGGAGGACATTGTTTGGCACTATATCGGCTCACCTGAGTGCAAAGAGCTCAACGAATCACATTAAGACATGAAGGATCAAAGGGAAATTTGACAGCAGGTTAAGGCAGAATATTTCGAAGTTCTGCCTTATTGTACTAATGGAGAAATATGTCAACGTTTAAATCAACTTCCATCAAGTAGAATGATTCTCTAAACTATGTACTAGATTGGAGAAAATTTTTGGTAAATGTAAAACTCACCAAGACAATGTATTTTGACATAGATTCAAAATGCAACCTCCAGAGTTTATCAAGATTTTCCTTCATTTGGCTTAGTGACTTAATTTACTTTATTTACATGATATGATCCACATTCAAAAAATGACTAGATGTTATCAATACAAACATTCTGACAAAGTGTCAAGCTGCTGAAAGCAAAAATGCGCTCCAGAGTATTTACAGATTTTCCTTCCAATTTGGCCTAGTTATCTAGTTTCAGACCCAATATGTCTCATATTCGCACTTGACTTTCTGTCTGAAAATACTGTTGTGTAGAGAACTGGTATAATACAGCGTAAACATGGGATAGGTGAATGGCCGCCGTGATATGACCGAAAACTATTTTGAAATCAGCATTAAACCTCAATCTGTCAATTGACTTGTTAACCCTTCTCCTCATATAGAAGCTTTCTTACGCCCTCTGTAGGCAGAATGCTTTTTTGAAAATATGACGACAAAAGGAGAATTGCCTCATTTTCATTTAAAGGGAGTTTCCAAATAAAATTCGTGGAATGTTTTCAAAGAGTCTGCTGCAGAGTTGTTCGCAAGTGGAAAGGGTTAAACATATACATTACAGTGTCTAATAATAGAGTTATGTTACACGAAAACCAACCTTTTGACAATAAATGAAAAAATGTTTAATTGTAAGGCTTTAGGAACAACGTATTTAATCTCAATACCAGCTGTAAAATAGTTCCCTCTGAACCCAGATGAGTTTCGTCTATCTTTGATTTTTTTTCCGCTCTATGGTTTATTCTATTGTTAATGATACCAAATGATATTGCATCCTTTGTTCATATGGAAACAAGAGGGAACAATATCAAAGTATACACTAATACGAAGTATTCTATCATTGATTTAGTTACCCGGGGTTATCTTTCTTCACGATTTGAAAATGGGGCATCTATATAACATATCGTGACAAAGACGTGGAGAATACAGCCGACTATTAACCATTTCCCACATACAACAAATCAGCAGCAGAAGATTTGGAAACTCCCTTTAAATGAAAGTGCAAGTATGAATAGAGTTAAAATCATGGTGACAAAAGGAGAAATTGCTCGTTTTGAGCATTTCTCTTTTGTCGCCATGTTTTCAAAATTCGTCTGCTGCAG